>CAJHQQ010003125.1:0-50428 GCA_905132885.1 Moricandia moricandioides | reverse complement strand
GGCAATTTGTTCTTTATTCTTATAAAACCAGAATGAATCACGATGTCAGAATCTTGATTGTGACTTATAAATCAGTGGAGAATCACCCTGATGTTGAATCAATATCATACAAGTTATGATGAAGAAGTTATCCCACTCTCAACCGAAGTGATTCTTGTTTACTCTGTTTGGAGATTTGACATTTTTTTATTGATTCTAATCAAACCAGAATGAATCACGATGTAAGAAATTAAATTGGAACATAAAAATCTGTGTGTAATCACCCTGAAGTTGAATCAATATCATAGGAGTTATGATGAAGAAGTTATCCCACTTTCAACCGAAGTGATTCCAGATTACCCTGTTTGGAGATTTGGCAACTTGTTCTTGATTGTAATAAAAACAAAATGAATCACGATGTAAGAAGCTTCGTTTGGACACACAAAATCTGTGGTTAATGACCCTGAAGTTGAATTAATATCATAGGAGTTATGATGAAGAAGTTATCCCACTTTCAACTGAAGTGAATCCAATTTACCTTGTTTGGAGATTTGGCAATTTGTTCTTGATTCTAATAAAACCAAAATGAATCACGATGTCAGAATCTTGATTTTGACTCATAAATCAGTAGAGAATCACCCTGATGTTGAATCAATATCAAACGAGTTATGATGAAGATGTTATCCCACTTTCAACTGAAGTGATTATAGTTTACTACGTTTGGAGATTTGACAATTTTTTATTGATTCTAATCAAACCAGAATGAATCACGATGTAAAGAAAGTTTAATTGGAACATAAAAATCAGTGTGTAATCACCCTGAAGTTGAATCAATATCATAGGAGTTATGATGATGAAGTTATCCCACTTTCAACCGAAGTGATTCCAGATTACCCTGTTTGGAGATTTGGCAACTTGTTCTTGATTGTAATAAAACCAAAATGAATCACGATGTAAGAAGCTTCGTTTGGACACACAAATCAGTGGTTAATGACCCTGAAGTTGAATTAATATCATAGGAGGTATGATGAAGAAGTTATCCCACTTTCAACCGAAGTGAATACAATTTATCTTGTTGGATATTTGGCAATTTGTTCTTGATTCAAAATTAAACCAGAATGAATCACGATGTTAGAATCTTGATTTTGACTCATAAATCAGGGGAGCATCACCCTGATGTTGAATCAAATATCATACGAGTGATGATGAAGAAGTTATCTCCACTTTCAAACCGAAGTTATTTCTAGTTTACTTTGTTTGAAGATTTGACAATTTCTTATTGATTCTAATCATACCAAAATGAATCACGATGTAAGAATCTTCTTTTGGACACCAAAATCAGTGGTTAAATCACCCTGAAGTTGTATCAATATCACAGGAGTTATGATGAAGAATACCCCACTTTCAACCGAAGTGAATCCAATTTTACCATGTTTGGAGATTTGGCAATTTGTTCTTTATTCTTATAAAACCAGAATGAATCCCGATGTTAGAATCTTGATTTTGACTCATAAATCAGGGGAGAATCTCCCTGATGTAGAATCAATATTCATACGAGTTATGATGAAGAAGTTATCTCACATTCAACCGAAGTTATTCTAGTCTACTATGTTTGGAGAGTTGATAATTTTTATTGATTCTAATCAAACCAGAATGAATCACGATGTAAGAATTCTTTATTTTGGACACAAAAATCAGTGGCTAATCTCCTTAATTAATTATCATAGGAGTTATGATGAAGAAGTTATCCCACTTTCAACCGAAGTGATTCCAAGATTACCCTGTTTGGAGATTTGGCAACTTGTTCTTGATTGTGATAAATCAAAATGAATCACGATGTTTAGAAGCTTCGTTTGGACACACAAATCAGTGGTTAATGACCCTGAAGTTGAATTAATATCATAGGAGGTATGATGAAGAAGTTATCCCACTTTCAACCGAAGTGAATCCAATTTACCGTGTTTGGAGATTGGCAATTTGTTCTTTATTCTTATAAAACGAGAATGAATCACGATGTCAGAATCTTGATTGTGACTAATAAATCAGTGGAGAATCACCCTTATGTTGAATTAAGTATCAAACGAGTTATGATGAAGAAGTTATCCCACTTTTCAACTGAAGTGATTCTAGGTTTAACTACGTTTGGAGATTTGACAATTTTTTATTGATTCTAATCAAACCAGAATGAATCACGATGTAAAAAGTTTAATTGGAACATAAAAAATCAGTGTGTAATCACCCTGAAGTTGAATCAATATCATAGGAGTTATGATTGAAGAAGTTACCCCACTTTCAACCGAAGTGAATCCAATTTACCATGTTTGGAGATTTGGCAATTTGTTCTTGATTCTAATGAAACCAGAATGGAATCACGATGTCAGAAGGCTTGATATTGACTCATAAATCAGTGGACTATCACCCTGAAGTTTGAATAAATATCATAGGAGTTATGATGAAGAAGTTATCCCACTTTCAACCGAAGTGGAATCCAATTTACCATGTTTGGAGATTTGGGCAATTTGTTCTTTTATTCTTATAAAAACAAGAATGAATCACGATGTCAGAATCTTGATTGTGACTAATAAATCAGTGGAGAATCACCCTTATGTTGAATCAATATCAAACGAGTTATGATGAAGAAGTTATCCCACTTTCAACTGAAGTGATTCTAGTTTACTACGTTTGGAGATTTGACAATTTTTTATTGATTCTAATCAAACCAGAATGAATCACGATGTAAAAAGTTTAATTGGAACATTAAAATCAGTGTGTAATCACCCTGAAGTTGAATCAATATCATAGGAGTTATGATGAAGAAGTTATCCCACTTTCAACCGAAGTGATTCTAGATTACCCTGTTTGGAGATTTGGCAACTTGTTCTTGATTGTAAAAAAACCAAAATGAATCACGATGTAAGAAGCTTCGTTTGGACACACAAATCATTGTTTAATGACCCTGAAGTTTGATTAATATCATAGGAGGTATGATGAAGAAGTTATCTCACTTTCAACCGAAGTGAATCCAATTTACCCTGTTTGGAGATTTGGCAATTTGTTCTTGATCCTAATAAAACCAGAATGAATCACGATGTCAGAATCTTTCTTTTGACTCATAAATCAGTGGAGAATCACCCTGATGTTGAATCAATCTTCATTAGAGTTATGATGAAGAAGTTATCCCACTTTTAAGTGAAGTTATTCTAGTTTACTCTGTTTGAAGATTTTACAATTTCTTATTGATTCTAATTATACCAGAATGAATCACGATGTAAGAAGCTTCGTTTGGACAATAAAATCAGTGGTTAATGACCCTGAAGTTGAATCAATATCATAGGAGGTATGATGAAGAAGTTATCCCACTTTCAACCGAAGTGAATCCAATTTATCTTGTTTGGGGATTTGACAATTTGTTCTTGATTCTAATAAAACCAGAATGAGTCACGATGTTAAAATCTTGATTTTGACTTATAAATCAGGGGAGCATCACCATGATGTTGAATCTATATCATACGAGTGATGATGAAGAATTTATCTCACTTTCAACCGAAGTTATTCTAGTTTACTTTTTTTGAAGATTTAACAGTTTCTTATTGATTCTAATCATACCAGATTGAATCACGATGTAAGAAGCTTCTTTTGGACAAAAAAATCAGTGTTTAATCAGAGGTTGAATCAATATCATAGGAATTATGATGAAGAAGTTATCCCACTTTAAACCAAAGTGAATCCAATTTACCCTGTTTGGAGATTTGGCAATTTGTTCTTTATTCTTATAAAACCAGAATGAATCATGATGTCAGAATCTTGATTTTGACTCATAAATAAGGGAAGAATCTCCCTGATGTAGAATCAATATCATACGAGTTATGATGAAGAAGTTATCTCACTTTCAACCGAAGTTATTCTAGTTTACTCTGTTTGGAGAGTTGACAATTTTTTATTGATTCTAATCAAACCAGAATGAATCACGATGTAAGAAGCTTCATTTGGACACAAAAATCAGTGGTTAATCACCCTGAAGTTAAATTAATATCATAGGAGTTATGATGAAGAAGTTATCCGACTTTCAACCGAAGTGATTCCAGTTTACTCTGTTTGGAAATATGGCAATTTGTTCTTGATTCTAATAAAACCAGAATGAATCACGATGTCAGAAGCTTGATATTGACTCTTAAATCAGTGGACTATCACCCTAAAGTTGAATAAATATCATAGCAGTTATGATGAAGAAGTTATCCCACTTTCAACCGAAGTGAATCTAATTTACCATGTTTGGAGATTTGGCAATTTGTTCTTTATTCTTATAAAACCAGAATGAATCACGATGTCAGAATCTTGATTGTGACTAATAAATCAGTGGAGAATCACCCTGATGTTGAATCAATATCATACAAGTTATGATGAAGAAGTTATCCCACTCTCAACCGAAGTGATTCTTGTTTACTCTGTTTGGAGATTTGACATTTTTTTATTGATTCTAATCAAACCAGAATGAATCACGATGTAAGAAATTAAATTGGAACATAAAAATCAGTGTGTAATCACCCTGAAGTTGAATCAATATCATAGGAGTTATGATGAAGAAGTTATCCCACTTTCAACCGAAGTGATTCCAGATTACCCTGTTTGGAGATTTGGCAACTTGTTCTTGATTGTAATAAAAACAAAATGAATCACGATGTAAGAAGCTTCGTTTGGACACACAAATCTGTGGTTAATGACCCTGAAGTTGAATTAATATCATAGGAGGTATGATGAAGAAGTTATCCCACTTTCAACTGAAGTGAATCCAATTTACAGTGTTTGGAGATTTGGCAATTTGTTCTTGATCCTAATAAAACCAGAATGAATCACGATGTCAGAATCTTGATTTTGACTCATAAATCAGTAGAGAATCACCCTGATGTTGAATCAATATCAAACGAGTTATGATGAAGATGTTATCCCACTTTCAACTGAAGTGATTATAGTTTACTACGTTTGGAGATTTGACAATTTTTTATTGATTCTAATCAAACCAGAATGAATCACGATGTAAAAAGTTTAATTGGAACATAAAAATCAGTGTGTAATCACCCTGAAGTTGAATCAATATCATAGGAGTTATGATGATGAAGTTATCCCACTTTCAACCGAAGTGATTCCAGATTACGCTGTTTGGAGATTTGGTAACTTGTTCTTGATTGTAATAAAACCAAAATGAATCACGATGTAAGAAGCTTCGTTTAGACACACAAATCAGTGGTTAATGACCCTGAAGTTGAATTAATATCATAGGAGGTATGATGAAGAAGTTATCCCACTTTCAACCGAAGTGAAAACAATTTATCTTGTTTGGATATTTGGCAATTTGTTCTTGATTCAAATAAAACCAGAATGAATCACGATGTTAGAATCTTGATTTTGACTCATAAATCAGGGGAGCATCACCCTGATGTTGAATCAATATCATACGAGTGATGATGAAGAAGTTATCCCACTTTCAACTGAAGTGATTCTAGTTTACTACGTTTGGAGATTTGACAATTTTTATTGATTCTAATCAAACCAGAATGAATCACGATGTAAAAAGTTTAATTGGAACATAAAAATCAGTGTGTAATCACCCTGAAGTTGAATCAATATCATAGGAGTTATGATGAAGAAGTTACCCCACTTTCAACCGAAGTGAATCCAATTTACCATGTTTGGAGATTTGGCAATTTGTTCTTGATTCTAATGAAACCAGAATGAATCACGATGTCAGAAGCTTGATATTGACTCATAAATCAGTGGACTATCACCCTGAAATTGAATAAATATCATACGAGTTATGATGAAGAAGTTATCCCACTTTCAACCGAAGTGAATCCAATTTACCATGTTTGGAGATTTGGCAATTTGTTCTTTATTCTTATAAACCAGAATGAATCACGATGTCAGAATCTTGATTGTGACTAATAAATCAGTGGAGAATCACCCTGATGTTGAATCAATATCAAACGAGTTATGATGAAAAAGTTATTCCACTTTCAACTGAAGTGACTAGTTTACTATGTTTGGAGATTTGACAATTTTTTAATGATTCTAACCAAACCAGAATGAATCACGATGTAAGAAGTTTAATTGGAACATAAAAATCAGTGTGTAATCACCCTGAAGTTGAATCAATATCATAGGAGTTATGATGAAGAAGTTATCCCACTTTCAACCGAAGTGATTCCAGATTAGCATGTTTGGATATTTGGCAACTTGTTCTTGATTGTACTAAAACCAAAATGAATCACGATATAAGAAGGTTCGTTTGGACACACAAATCAGTGGTTAATGACCCTGAAGTTGAATTAATATCATAGGAGGTATGATGAAGAAGTTATCCCACTTTCAACCAAAGTGAATCCAATTTATCTTGTTTGGAGATTTGGAAATTTGTTCTTGATTCTAATAAAACCATAATGAATCACGATGTCAGAATCTTGATTTTGACTCATAAATCAGGGGAGCATCACCCTGATGTTGAATCTATATCATACGAGTGATGATGAAGAAGTTATCTCACTTTCAACCGAAGTTATTCTAGTTTACTTTGTTTGAAGATTTAACAATTTCTTATTGATTCTAATCATACCAGAATGAATCACGATGTAAGAAGCTTCTTTTGGACACAAAAATCAGTGTTTAATCACCCTGAAGTTGAATCAATATCATAGGAGTTATTATGAAGAAGTTATCCCACTTTCAACTGACGTGAATCCAATTTACTTTGTTTAGAGATTTGGCAATTTTGTTGTTTATTCTTATAAAACCAGAATGAACCACGATGTCAGAATCTTGATTTTGACTCATAAATTAGGGGAGAATATCCCTGATGTAGAATCAATATCATACGAGTTATGATGAAGAAGCTATCTCACATTCAACCGAAATTATTCTAGTTTACTATGTTTGGAGAGTTGATAATTTTTTATTGATTCTAATCAAACAAGAATGAATCACGATGTAAGAAGCTTCATTTGGACACAAAAATCAGTGGTTAATCACCCTGAAGTTAAATTAATATCATAGGAGTTATGATGAAGAAGTTATCCGACTTTCAACCGAAGTGATTCCAGTTTACCCTGTTTGGAAATTTGGCAATTTGTTCTTGATTCTAATGAAACCAGAATGAATCACGGTGTCAGAAGCTTGATATTGACTCATAAATCAGTGGACTATCACCCTGAAATTGAATAAATATCATAGGAGTTATGATGAAGAAGTTATCCCACTTTCAACCGAAGTGAATCCAATTTACCATGTTTGGAGATTTGGCAATTTGTTCTTTATTCTTATAAAACCAGAATGAATCACGACGTCAGAATCTTGATTGTGACTAATAAATCAGTGGAGAATCACCCCGATGTTGAATCAATATCAAACGAGTTATGATGAAAAAGTTATTCCACTTCAACTGAAGTGATTCTTGTTTAATCTGTTTGGAGATTTGACATTTTTTTATTGATTCTAATCAAACCAGAATGAACCACGATGTAAGAAGTTTAATTGGAACATAAAAATCAGTGTGTAATCACCCTGAAGTTGAATCAATATCATAGGAGTTATGATGAAGAAGTTATCCCACTTTCAACCGAAGTGATTCCAGATTACCATGTTTGGAGATTTGGCAACTTGTTCTTGATTGTACTAAAACCAAAATGAATCACAATGTAAGAAGCTTCGTTTGGACACACAAATCAGTGGTTAATGACCCTGAAGTTGAATTAATATCATAGGAGGTATGATGAAGAAGTTATCCCACTTTCAACCGAAGTGAATCCAATTTACCCTGTTTGGAGATTTGGCAATTTGTTCTTGATCCTAATAAAACCAGAATGAATCACGATGTCAGAATCTTGATTTTGACTCATAAATCAGTGGAGAATCACCCTGATGTTGAATCAATCTTCATAAGAGTTATGATGAAGAAGTTATCCCACTTTTAAGTGAAGTTATTCTAGTTTACTCTGTTTGAAGATACAATTTCTTATTGATTCTAATCATACCAGAATGAATCAAAAAACGGCCCGAGAAGGTCTAAAACGCTACCAAAGCCCACTTACGAATTTGGACGAGAATGAGCCCAAACTACGATAAAGGTTTACTTGATTTTTGTTGAAGATAAATGGAACTGAAGATAAATGATAAGCTCCCAAGATAATTATGAAAATTGAGATGCTAAAGAACATTCCGCAAAGATATATGCTCGAATCAGGGGTAGAAAATAAAAGACGACCGACCTAGGAGGCATATATAAGGAGAGCAAAGGCAAGGAGTACGGGAGACAATTTTTTTTACCACCTTAGGAATTCAGAGCAATTTTAGGTATTTTAGTTTTTGTTATCGAGCTGCGACTTGACTAGGTTCGAAGTTTAGGTGATTAGAACTCTAGATCTCGTTGACAGCTCTTGAAGCTGAGTCTTTTAGGACCTATTGTACGATCGTTACGCTCAGACACAGATTTGTAATAAGAACATTCTTACTTTGCTGTCGTTTCAATTTATTTTACTTTGTCTATTTTTTGTGTTTTAGACCACTTGTCGATGGCTAACCAGAAATCCGTTACATCAGGAAAATTTAGGGATTCATGACTTTCCTACGATTACGGAATTCGAGGGTGCAAATTTTGGTTCTAACAGTTTGGTGCTAGAAGGGGGAGAGGGGTCGGATTAATCTAACTCAAATCCAAAAAACGCTTGGTCAAACATGACTACAGACGCTCTGAACAATCAACCAGCTCGTGATGGAGATATCGCTAACGACAACGTTAGAAACACTCCACCAGGAAACATTTCTGCTTTCAGCACTGATGCTAACATCGCGACTTTCCAGGAGAATAATATGATGTTATCGGTTCTTGAAAAAAAGTCGGAAGAACAGGATAAAGTCATGACTTCTCTCTCTAAACAGGTCGAAACCCGAAAAGCAAGAACCAGAGAAATTTTCTCGTGCGGAACTACTTGAATCCGCATTGGAAGAAGGCTTGACTTAACAACTCCATTGAATAGGGCAGCGAATGCTCAGGGAAACCCGTTGGGAAAAACCCTGATGCGACACTGAAGAAAGTTGAAAATTATCCGCCTATCAAACGAGAAACATAATATAACGAAGTCAAGACAGTCAACTTGGATCCCAGCGATTAACTTGATCACTCGGTTGGGGAAGCCAATTTGCACCCAGGAAAAACGAGAAGCAACAAGACTAGGTAGGGGTCTTTGTTTGATAAACCCATGACAGAAGTGGAAGAAAATATCTTCTAAGTAGAACAAGAAACATGTAAAGGAGCAGGCCCGGATCAATCACAGAAAATGCCAACAAACTCGGAAAAATGCTGGCGATGATCATGATGAGATTCGCGATCTCCGTGATTATTTCACACAAACGGTCACGGAAGTAAAAGCGGTGAAATCTCAAATTCACCACGCTACCAACGCCGCACACGAGATTGACAGACTTCTCAAAGAAGCTTAGAAAAACCCCTTCACTGTTCGTATCATCGAGACCAAAATTTCGGATGCTGGGAAGATAGAGATCCCTAAGTACAACTGGACCACCGATCCCAAAGCGAATCTGCAAACCTTCCAAACCATGATGGGTAGCGCCAAACTCCGGGAAACAAAAGAGATGCCGGCTATTGCTTCCTCCTCGTCAAAAATGTCTAGGGAACAACGCTTAAATGGTTTCCTCGCCTGAAGCAGAATTCCATCCGAATGTTCCACCAACTCGCTTTGGGAGTTTCTCAAGCAATATTCAATGTTCATGGATAGGGAAACCTCCGACGTCGACCTTTGGAATCTATCCCAAAAGGAAGATGGTAAGATGGCTATAGACGCGCTTAGAAAGACGCTCTGGTACAAGTCCAAGTTCATGAAGTGGATATCTCTCGTAAAACCATGCACGATCGATTACGCTCTCCACAAAGCCACAGACTACATTATCATCAACGAGGAGATGAATTTCTTGTCGCAGAAACGCAAACAAACGAAGTTATTTTCAAAGGACGTGGCATCAGAGAAAAATTCAAAAAAGAAAACCTCTCATAGCGACAAGTACGTCCATCACGAGGGGGAGGACGTCCAAGGAACGCACAACTACGCCATCAACTCAGCACCAGAACAGGGAATAACTTCGGGAACACATGGACCCAAAGTACATCGTACGAAGGAAACACCTTCTGTGAGTTTCACCAAACCAGGGGTCAGTCCACTACGAACAGCAAAGTTCTTGGTGCGATGCTAAAGGCAAATTACTCCCAGGACAAATCTCCGGAGTGACCAGCATAGAAGATATCATCTGTGACACTGAACGCATAACGAAAACTGACCAAGCCTCGCCAGCTGAAAACACTCCTCAAGGGAACCTGTTGGGAGAGAACGCGAAACAAGAAAGAAGATATGGTGACAAAAGCAATGGGAACAATCGTTGTAGAGTAAACATGATCATCGGAGGCTCAAAATACTGCCATGAAACTGTCTCGTCAATAAAGGCTTATTAACAGAAGGCCGAGTCTAGCACAAACTGGTATCTTCCCCTCAACGTCCCAAGCAACACGATAAATTTTGAGGAATATGAGACCGTCGGAATCGGAAAAAACTCACAATGACCCACACATGATCGATCACGTGATAAAGGATCTCCAAGTTACCAGGGTCCTCGTAGACACGCCAAGTACCATCGATGTTATCTTCCGTGATACCCTCAAAAAGATGAACATCGATATGTCTAAAACCATACCAACACTGAGACCACTAACTGGTTTCTCCGGCACAGCATCAATGAATCTTGGATCGATTAAACTCCCAATCATGGCTAAGGATATCAGAAAAATTTTTGACTTCGCATCGTGATCATGGGAACCCCCTGGAAAAGCTCCATGAAGGCAGTCCCATCGACCTATCACCTGGGCATCAAGTTCCCAACTCCAAACGGAACAGCAGCAACATGGAGATTCCAAAAACAGTCGCGACTCTGATTCTTGGCAGAACACAAGATGAGCAAATCACGACCACATCCATGCCTAAACCCAAGCGTACGAAGACAACTCAGCTCTAGAGTGAAAACGCTTCAGAAAAAGATGATCATGAATTGTATACTCAAGCGATGGCTGCGGAAGAAGAAAACAAGCAGACTTCCGAGGCCAACGCTTCCAATAACCTAGAAAAGTCTACTCCAAAAAAAGCCACCGATTCAGTAACAGTCAACGCGACTATGAAGATCGACGCAACCACGAAAAACGAGTTAAATACTCATGGCAACAAAATGAACTACGATACGGCTAGATCTCCAAAAGGGGTGCGTAGGTAACTCGTTGCATTACGTGTTCAGCTGTCCCCCTCTTAAAAAGGGGGGGAGTGGGTACGTACGTATACGTATACTCCCATATTTCAAAATATTCGCACTTGTACTAGATATTTTCTTAAAACTTTTTTCAAGAATAAGATAATGCAATATGACTTCTAAAGGTCTCACAAATCTCTTTTATTGTAGTAATACCTATCTCGCAAATTACTTTAAACCCAGACCGGGAATCCATAATTCATCCAAAATGCCTAAGTAAGAACAAACAGTTAGCGTATAACTAGGAAACCGAAATCATACGAAAAAGAAATCTAATGACCAAACAGTTAACCAAATTTCTAAGCTACACCCAGTCGCAAGATAAAATAAGATCTCTGACCAATATGAAATTTTTTGCCAACATATCCTAACAATGTAATATCATCTTACCCAAAGGAAAAACAAATTCCCGGAAAAAAAAACAAAACATCGCACACTTTTAAAATATATATTTCCAAAACTTGAATAAATTACTAGAACAGTCCTTACACGACTATAAATTAATAACTGACACAAGTTAGAAAAGACAAGTACTTGCTCTTACATCACATTCGTCGACTGGCCCCGACGAACAAATCAACCATTTTCAAAACGAACGCTTAGCTCAACCTACTCCTCTCATAGAATTGGTCCTCAAATATCGGACAAAAGGATAAGCGTGTTATAGCAGGCGAAAAAAATTTCAGTACTTCTGAAACGTTAAAACTGTCTTCGGAAAGAAACTCGATTCCCAATAGATGCAAATCAAATAAGCCAAGAAATCATCGCAGATTTCAATATTGAAGCAGAGTCAGGTTGAAATCGTAAACGAGTCAAGTAAGCTGGGATCGACCCCGCATACTCCAGGAACAAAAATAAACGTAGGTCTTACCCTAACTCTACTCTTAACTCTCAAAGTCATAGTATCATTGATACGAGATACAAAAATTTGCCTCTTTGTTGATACTTGGACGTTCATAATCCTAAATCGCGAAAATATCCATCTTAACACAACTACAAGTATCACGATCCATTATAACGAAGGAAATGAGGAACACACTCACACACTCTCGTTCTCGTTGATGAAACAAAAATATATTTAAAAGCCCCAAGGGGCCAGCAGGATACATACCAATAAACATAACATAAAGAGAGAACATATTCCGTTCAAATACAAACACCCATCACGGGTCTAAGAAAAAGTTACCTGACATCGAACCCCCAATCAAGTAATCACTAAAACCATGCGGGCCGGAGGTTGATCTACCCTGCCATCCTCGCCCGGAATGGCAGGTCCAGCCTCGTCAGAATCCGAAGAGAGGGGAAACGGGGCCAGTTCTCCTAGATTCTCCCTTCGATATGAGGGAACATTGATTCCGCGCTTGCATAGTTGCCCATATGCCTTGACATCTTCGCCATCTCGTCATCGTAAGTGTAGTCCGCAGAATCTGTGAGGCACAAAGCACCCAGGCAGACCCGTCACTCGCGGTAGTCGATGAAGGACTTCTGAGTCTTCTTCAACTCGTAAGAATCGGGCGAAAAGTGTCAGGGCCTCCATGAAAATTAATGTAAGAGCATCATTCACAATATGGAGGCCCTGCATGAAAAAACAGCTAAGGTGTTAGAAAAGAACTTGACCACAAAAATTAATCAAGTATGAAACTAACCCCCATGCACATCCGCGAGGCTTTCACAAACTTTCTCGACCCGATTGGCTTGCTACCGGTCGGGGGATGATCAAAAGGGATCCCAAGAGAAGCCAGGAAAGCAGCGTCAAGTTCTAGACCTTCAGTACCAAACCCTGGCGGTGGGGTCTGGATGATACCACTTGCGCCAGCCTCATTTGGGAAACATGTATGAAACCAGTCGTCCGCAGGCAACTCCTCCCCAACAGTAGCAGCATCTTCCTCTTCGACGACAACTTGCTGGTTCTTGGGAGACCTTTTCCTCTCCTTCTCCACATGAAAGTCGTATGGAAATTTTTTCCATGGTTGGATCCGAGTCTTCTTCCACTGACATGTGAGGCTGAGCTCGAGATTGATGATACGCAACCGCCGCCTAAAATCGTTTCGGAGATAAGTAACCCGAATAGAAGAGACCACCACGAAGAATATATCTAACGGCAACACGTTGACGGGATGTGGGGGAATAGGATTATAAACTGTAAAACAAAGAAAAAAATACATGGTCTGATATCGGCAAATAAAGGATAACCGAAGTATTCAATCGTGACACCCTTTCGACCCCATTTGAGCCTGAAAAAGGGAATACATTCTTCCGCAACACATTCACTGTTTACACGAAAGAAAAATAGTAGTTTTTCCATCTGTGGAAGTTATAAGTAAGCTGGACAGCCTCAAGATATTCGGCAATGAGGGTCAACCCTCGCTTGAAACTCAAAACTAGGATCCCTACGAGATGCTTCAGACCGCCCGGAGACATCTGGCTTATCAAAAGCCGGAACCGGTTCAGGGTCTGAATTATAATCTCCGACAACAAAAAAGATGCGCCTCGTAACATGTGAAGTAACCAGCTCTCTCCACATGCCTCGGGAACCGAAACTCCACTTCATCTAGGACCCAGCAGAAATTGAGAATGGTATTGAGAAAAGGATAACCCCACCTAGTCGGCCCATTGCCAGGTCCTCAAGCACAAGGCCCCACCGCACACCACCGCTCAGGTGGAGGTGATTCCAGATCAGATGTGGCAAACAAATAATCCGTGATATCTTTGAGATCAATGGAATGTAGAATGAACTTGACCTTCAGAACCATTTCACCATCTCGATTGTGTAAGCTCTCGAGATCGAGAGGAAAGCAATGCATCCTCAGACACTCTCTTGCTTGAAGGCATGATATAAATAACAAAGGAAGAAAAAGAGAGAGACATAGAAAGTTTCTTGTGGAAGTGAGCAAGTGAAGAAGGCTATTATACCTTTCAATTAAAATTGATCTACTTTCAGACTTTCAGCCGTCAATTCTGCCTAACACCTCGCAAGAACATCACAACGATTCTAGCGAGCTAGGGGGCTAACTGTTGGGGTCAAAATCGGTCACGACTGAATCAAATTCTAGAAACTAGCATGGAGACATGTTCTCTCTTTAAAGTAAAAAGAACGTGGTAACTAAAACGTCGCAAGATTCAAAAAATCAAAGTAACGAGCTTTCATGAAAGACATACTCAGTCTCATACAAAATAACTTTCAAAAATACGATAAAACGAGATACCGCTGCGTCCCGACGTCTCATTGTCTTATTGTTCCCACTTCATATTGCCCCTATCGTTGAACCATGTTGCCATAAGGCAACAAGACCCTCCTCTTCCTCGTCGCTAGAACGTGACCAGAACGTCGTCTCAGTTCCTCATCGCAGTAGGCGACCAGACCATCCACTTCGAGACGCGTCGCCAGTAGGCGACAACTCCCAATTCAAGCCTCGTTTCCAGAAGGCGACGGCTCCCACTTCGAGTTCATCACTAACAGGCGACAACACCCAGTCCGGGCTTCATCGCCAGCAGGCGATGGCTCCCATTCCGAGCCTTGTGGCTAGCACGCGAAGACTTCCAGTCTAAGAATCGTCACCAGCAGGAGACGAATCCATTCCGATCCTCGTCGCCTGCAGGCGACGACTCTTAGTTCGAGCCTCATTGCATGCAGGAGATGACTCCCATTCTGAGCTTCGTCGCCCCCAAGTGATGACTCTCTCTCCTCCTCCTTGCAAGCCGGCGACCAAGCCTCGTTCTCCTTGTCTCCATGCGGTGGCATCAACCTCACTTCTTCTCTATCAAACTCTCACTTGTTTCTTCTCGATTGGAATTATGTGCTGAAATTTTATGATAAAAATCGCAAAGACTTGTTTTCTCATAAAATCTCGAATCAATCGTTTGAAATTGTAACGGTCAACTTAACCCCACTGTTATCTCTATTATACGATTGGTTTTCATTGTCCCATAGAAAAACATCGTACTGAAGGTGATTTCTCCGAGTATGTCTAAAACGCGGTGAAAGCCCATTTTCGACTCTAGAAGAGAATGAGCCCAAAATACAATGACGGTTTACTTTATTTACGTAGATGATAAATGAATAATAAGATAAATGTCAAGTTCCCAAGATAATCATGAAGATCGAGAGGATAAGTAAGATTTCTGCAAAGAGATAGGCTCAAATCAGGGGCGGAAAAGGAAAAACACCAACCTTGGAGCCATATATAAGGAGAGCCAAGGTAAGGAGCACATGAGACAAAACTCTTTAGCAACTTAGCATTCAGAGCAATTTTAGATAATTTCGTTTTTGTTATCGATCTGCGACTAGACTAGGTTCGAAGTTTAGGTGATTAGAACTCTAGATCTTTCTGACATATCTTTAAGCCGAGGCTTTTAGTACTTATTGTATGATCGCTACGCTCAGACACAGATTCAGAATAAGAACATCCTTATTTTTCTCTTTTTTTATTCATTTTACTTTCTCTGTTTTCGTGTTTTTGACCACTTGTCATTGGTTCAGTAGAAATCTGGGACCTATGGGAAAGTTAGCGTTTCTTGACTTTCTTCTGATTACGGAAATCGATGGTGCGAATTTTGGTTCCTACATTCAGTAGCGCAGAAGTTTGGAAAACATTAAAGGTCGAGTGACCAAAAGTCTAAGAACAGATTTAAGGCTTCAGAGTGTGGGAATTTAGAATGATTTGAAGAGATAAAACAAGGTTTTATTGACTGTTGATTTTGAGTACGAATTCTTTCCAGTGGGGGAGACTTGTAACACCCGTATTCCGCAGTCAGAGCTAGGTCAGTCAAGTACTCGAGATATTCGAAAACCTAGTCACGACTTTTCACCACAAGAAAAGTACTGAAACAAGCTCATATCCCTAAAAAATGCTCCAATTCCTTATATATATACGAAAACAAATATTATCCACATTAATATATATATATATATATAGAAATAAATTAATCATGTCATCGTATTATATTAATTAATTACCTGAAAGTGCTTCATGTACTTTTGCCGGTAGTAGCTCCGCAAACGCAAAGGGAAGTAATCGCTGCATAAAGACATGACAATCATGGCTCTTCATCCCGGAGAACTTTTGCCCTTTCTCAACACATCTTGAGAGATTTGAAACATACCCATCAGGGAACTTCACTTCTGAAGCCACCCAGTTGAACAACGCAGACTTTGTTTCTGATGACAGTCTGAATATTGGAACTGGAACTTGCCCATTGCTTTTTATATGTAGCTCACTCCTTGAGCAGATATCGGGTAAGTCCAACCTTGATTTTACGTTGTCTTTCGTCTTCCCTGGGATATTCAATATAGTGTTCATGATGTTCTCAAAAAAGTTCTTCTCTATATGCATCACATCGAGGTTGTGGCGCAAAAGAAGATCTTTCCAATATGGGAATTCCCAAAATATACTCTTTTGTGACAATTGTGCTGAACACCATAAGAATCAGGCATATTACTCGGAACATGCCAATTACCACCACGAGGAGCTGTTTCTAGAGCACAATAGTAATCGATTTGCGCTTCAATTTGTTCTCCATTTAAATATGGAGGAGGAGTGTCTCTGACAACCCTTTTGTGCCTGAACAATTTCTTGTTTCTTCGGTGTGGGTGGTGAATGGGAAGAAATCGACGGTGACAATCGAACCAACTAGTCTTCCGACCATGCTTCAACTGAAACGCATCTGTCCTTCCATTACAATATGGACAAGCTAATCTCCCATGTGTAGTCCACCCAGACAACATACCATATGCAGGAAAGTCACTTATGGTCCACAAAAGCATCGCTCACATCGTAAAGTTTGTTTTCGTTGAACAATCATATGTCCTCACCCCTGTTGACCACAAATCTTTCAACTCTTTTATCAGTGGTTGTAGAAAAACGTCGAGAGATCTTTTTGGATGTTTTGGACCAGGTATTAATATGCTCATGAATAGAAACTCTCGTCGCATGCACATCTCTGGTGGCAAGTTATACGGGGTAAGAAAGACCGGCCACAATGAATATTGTCTCCCAGACATTCCAAATGGACTAAATCCATCACTGCATAATCCAAGATACACATTCCGGCTATTGCTAGCAAAATGTGGATGTACATTGTTCAAATGTTTCCAGGCTCTTGCATCTGATGGATGAGTCATCTCTCCATCCGTCTGAGTATGCTCGGCATGCCATCTCATCCCTCCAGCAGTCTCCTCAGATTGGTACAATCTTTTCAATCTGTCTGTGATTGGTAGGTACCACATCCTTTGGTACGGTACCCTATTACGCCCTCGACCTTGCGGTTTGAATCGTGGCTTCTTACAAAATCGACATTCTTCTAACTTCTCATCATCTCCCCAGTAAATCATGCAGTTGTCGATGCAAACGTCTATCATCTCCGAGGGCAACCCAAGACTATATACCAATTTCTGAATTTGATAATAAGATTCAGCAGACACATTGTCTTCTGGCAAATACTCTTTAAACAAGTCTGCCCATGCATCCATACAATTTTCAGGTAGATTGTGATCGGTTTTAATACTCATCATTCTAGCAGCCAACGACAATTTAGACAGACCTTCTCTACAACCACTGTAAATTGGCTCATTCGCAGCATCTAACATTTCATAAAACTTTTTTGCATCTAAGTTAGGTTCTTCAACTTCATCATCATCATGAGTTACAAAGGCATCACCTACCATATCATGAACCCTATCACAATCTACCATTTGTTCCTCTTGGTGATGATAGCTATTACTACTGCTACCTTCATTACGCAAATGCTCAACCGGTTCAATCTGAAAATTGCTATTACTACTGCTACCTTCATTCCTACAACTAGCATCTTCTCCATGTTGATACCAAATATAATAATATGGCATGAAACCTCTATTTATTAAATGCTTCCAAACATTTTCACGAGGGCCTAATTTGGTATTGCAACATTTCCGACAAGGACAGAACATCTTACCACTTTTCTGCGTGAGTGGTGTAGAATCTGCTTGATGCATAAACGTCTCCAACCCTTCGAGAAATTCTTTCGTCACCCTCCCGTTATTATCTCTGTGTGAATACATCCACTTCCGCAACTCGAAAATATTTCCCGGACCAGACATTTTTTTTTGTGTTTGATCAAGCTTATAGCTGATTTTTTTTTGGTGTGTTTCAAATGAATCACATATGGTGGTATTTATAGAAATTTTTGAATCTGAGAATTTACTAGGAAATTGCTAGGAAAAGTAGGTACAAAACACGTTTTTGATTTAAATTCGATATTTTCTATCCAGTTCCTCTTAATTTCGTAGTAACAAATCCATTCCTCCTAATTTCGTAGTAAATTATTACTAGGACTTTACGAGGAAAAGAGATACTATGAGTTTACGAGGAAAAGGACATTTTCCTCGTAAGAGCCACGTAAGTTTACTACGAGTTTACGAGGAAATATTTTTCTCGTACGTTTACGAGAATTTTACGAGGAAAAATGGTTTCCTCGTAAACTCGAAGTTAACTCGTAGTAATTTTACGAGGAACTATTTTCCTAGTAAACTTTCCTAGTAAAAGCTTAGTTTTCTTGTACTGAACTAACAACCTAACATCCGGTTCTATCATTCCTTTACTTTAGCATTTCCTACATTCCGACCCGAAGGTACATCAACCTGCGGCCATAGATGACCCTGCGGCCGTAGCCAAACCTGTGGCCGTAGCCAAACCTGCAGCCGAACCCAAACCTTTAGCCAAAGCCAAACCTGCGGCTGAAGCCAAACCTGCGGCTGAATCCAAACCTGCGGCCGAAGCCAAACCTGCGGCCGAAGCCAAACCTGCGGCCGTAGCCAAACCTGCAGCCGAAGCCAAACCTGCGGCCGAAGCCAAACCTGCGGCCAAAGCCAAACCTACAACCCGTCGGTCCATTACGACCGTAGCCAACCTGCGGCCAAACCCAACCTGCGACCCGAAGGTTCATAACGGCCGAAGCCAACATACACGGCCCGAAGCCAATACATGATCATAACATCTTTACGGCTCGTAGCAAAAACATATTTTCCTTAACTTAATCACGTTCTTCTAATCCCGTACTTTCCTTAAATTACTTCAATTCTCAATTTATTTCTATAACATTTTCAACCTAACATTCTAATTCTTGTCGGATCAAATCTAAGTATTTCACTAAGCATCTCAATTAAACATAACATCATTTCACGCAATCTATCATGCAAATATCCTATGAATGTATGAACGTTCTTCGATCCTTAAGAACTATCTCGAAGAACGAAGAAGGAACTTTCCATAAACAATTCCTTTAACGCATAATCTTCATCCTAACAATCGAACTATGATAAAAATACTAACTATTAAGTTGCCACGAATCATGCCCTCACCTCGGTTGATCTTAAATAATTGAAGACTCTAAACCTTTATGCGTTTCCTAGCGAAGAACTTCTCGGCTCCTCCTTGTTCGATCCTTCTTCTTCGTTCATTCTCTGGTTTCTATCTAATTCTTGTTTATGAGTTCAGTGAGAAATGAAGGCTGGAGGTCTCCTTTTAAACTTTTTTCAGGACTTGCTCACCAAGCCGGCCATTAAGTGTTGTTTCCTTATTTAGCTTGGTCAAACTTATCATCAATGGCTCCAAGAATATCTACGCTTATTGTTTTATATGACTCCCGTAGACCCGACCTTCTGTTTGTATAATCTCGTCAGTTGCACCTGATCAAACTTGCCTTACTTGGAACCCGCATTCTCCGATAGCCAAACTTTCCACAATTAAATTGGCAGTCTGTAATTCCATTGCTAAGACTTTGATCGCTCTATCTGTTTACCGAACATCCGTCACTTAGTCAAAAAAGTGCTCATTCTCCAACCCTCATTAATATAAGTGTTTCCACACTTAGAAAAATATGCTCCTTGTACAACTAAACCTCTCGCGATTTATTTCCTTCTAATTTAAAAATACTTCGGGTGCGGGTCATTACAACTCTCCCCCACTTAAACGAAATTCGTCCTCGAATTTAGCCTCGACCAACTAATGAACATCTAGGGACTCTTGAGCATGGCTCATACCTTTCTTGCAAGTAACTTGCCATTTTCTGAGACTGATCTTGGGTTTGCACTATCCTACATTTCCTTCGTCACTTTTAGCAGTAAATTTTTTCCCCACTTTGATTCCACATGTTGCTCGATTCCAAAACCAAATTCTCATCCAGATTGCATTTAATGATACAAATAAAAATGATGTCATGTATTCTCCAGTTTATGAGAAGTGCACTCTATGCTCAATGCTTTTCGGAATTGTCATCCAAAATCCGAACATAAACTTTTGTCCGTCTGACATGGTGCTAACAAAACTTAATGAAGTCTCACCATCTTGTTCTTTCCCAACTAAGCACACTTATCCACCACATCCTCTCTTGAAATGAAATGTACATATTTACTTAAGTAGACCACTATAATCCATAGTGATCCCTGAAGATTTGTTATTCATGGATAATCCGTTCACAAAAATCCATTGTGATTAAAATCCCTTCCACTCGAACATTGGTAACTTGCAGCAACCCACTTGGTGTCTAATGATCTGGTTTCATCAGTTGTTATATCAGACTTTCATCCACCCATAGCAACTGCTTCAAATAATATTGCTTTAACTCGCAGCATTTCAACCATTACAATTAGTTGTTCTGCTTCTTTCTCTACCAAAACACTTGACTTCATGTGACTAATCGCATCTGCCACTAGATTAACCTTCTTCGAGTGGTGGCTATCTCCAAATCATAGTCCATGACTATCTCCATTCATCTTCTTTGTCTTGGTTCATCTTCGGCTGACATTGCGGTCTTATCCTTGACTTATTGTACTTCACCACGCTTCCATGCGCTACTCTGATCAGAGCCAGTAATTGAACTTGATAAATGTTTCCTCACTCCATGCACTCATCTCATATGTCACGACATTTACTTGCAATATTCTCAACAGCTCATTCAACCTTTCTACTTCCTCAACCGTCAAAATAGATAGGTGCTATCAAATTCTTTTCAAACTTGAAACACAAAAGTCAGATCTTTGATGAGTCAATGCATAAGCATTCTTACATGGATGGTACTATCACTGCCATACCCATCCGCCGCACTTTCGGAATCAAATAACTTCCCTTGCGTTGTCTCGCTCACCATACTCAACATCTTTTTCTATCAACCCATTCAATAAATCAACCACTTGCAACACCTTTTACAAGTTGTCAATTCTTACCCACTAATCCGACGGAGTTTCTGATCTTTATTGGATCCTCTGTCCACGGACAATTTCAGTGGTCGTGACCTTTCTTCGATTCGCACCACTCTTCCTGTGGGCGCCAAATATCCTAAGAGCCCAATGGTCATGTTCTAAAACTGCACTTGCTTAACTTCCATAAAAATGTTTTGCTTTCGTAGTCACTCTACCGCATTGAAGTTTTGATCAACACCTCTCCTTGCTCATCTCTCGAATCCGCAATGGCTTCAGATTACTTTGCACTTGTTCTTCACCATCTATTTCGTTCTTATTTCTGGTGCTATTGGAATCTCAAACCATTTCCTCATTCCTTGAAATATCAGCTTTTCTTTTTCTCATTCAATCTAACTTGCCATCTTTTGCAATCCACGTTAGCTCGGTAATGCGCAATAAGTCCATTCCAAGGCTTCCTATGTACCATTTACCTAACATGTCCACGCTTTCCACAATAATTGAAACATCTTGATAAATGACATGCGACTTGAAAATCACCATTTATGCTGCACGACCAAATCTGATCTCGTCCTCGAACTCATTCTTATGTGACCAATGTTGAGCGATTTCCAACCACACAAAGAATGCGACACCCGAAGTCGAACAAAGTTTGGCATTCACCACCACACCACTAACAAGCGGATTAACTCCATCTTTATGTCCACCTTGTGAACCCCTAGTACCACGTTCTACTAACCACACACGCGTTCTTGTTGCACTTTCATCGACCCATTAAGCTTCCAGCAAGTGTGCTACACCACCCACGAACATCCAACACTTCATAATTCCATGAGACATTAACTTCCTTCATTCTCAGGAATTAACTTAGAAACTCTCACAATCCTAGCTTTCCAGTTACTCAACTAACAATCCATATCGCCTATTGCTTCGTATTTCCTACCATGGTATCCACTCCCTCACTAAAGCTGACCTATCTTGATCCATCGCACACGACTTTAAGACCAGTTACTCCTGCTGACTGAAAAAAACCGATACCCTCATTGCCTACTTTATGAAAACCCGATCGACGACACTTTTTCATCTTTAACAAGACATAAGTTAGTTTTCACTAACTTCCTGAACTATCGAACACAATTTTGCTTAGCCATTTACTAAGCAATCCAATCATAAACACATACTTAGATATACCATAGAAACATCATACCACACACCCTTCGCGCGAGACATAGTCCATCCGTTTCTTTCCACCCTTACCCACAAATCCAGTTTTCGAAAAGGGGCCAGCCAGGACTGAACTGACTGGCCTACCCCAATTTGATGCCAAATTGAAACACCCAAACCCGAAAATATTTGAAAAACACGTTAAAAATTCAAAGTAAAGATCTTTATAAAACTTTGCAAACATTACCCTAGTTCAAATTACCCTTTCTCGATGGTCTTTATAGCCTCGCGCTACGGTCCACACAATAAACCTTACATGCATCCGCAAAAGGAGGCAAGAGTATTCAAAATTACTCAGAGAGGATGCTCAAAACCGCCCACATACAACTCAATAATCAAGCAATCAAATTCTATATTCATTCTAACAACCTTGCAATTCCAATCCATCAACCTTGCAATTCGTTTCCATTATTTCTTACTTAGCCAATTTTATTTCCTATTAATTATTCGTTTTCATGCATTCAAAAACTAACAACCTAACATTCGGTTTTATCATTCTTTTACTTTAGCATTTCCTACATTCTGACCCGAAAAACATGCGGCCGTAGCCAAACCTGCGACCAAAGCCAAACCAGCGGCCGAAGCCAAACCTGCAGCCGAAGCCAAACCTGCGGCCGTAGCCAAACTTGCCGCCGAAGCCAAACCTGCGGCCGTAGCCAAACCTGCGTCCGAAGCCAAACCTGTGACACGTGGCCGTAGTCAACCTGCAGGCGAAGCCAACCTGCGACCCGAAGGTCCATAACGGGCAAAGCCAAAACATGATCATAACATCTTTACGGCCCGAAGCCAAAACATAGCAAGCTTCTACATGCGGTTTGTCAAATACTTCAGTAGTATAGCTGCACCTCTCACTGCTGTGGTGAAAAAGAGTATTGGGTTAACATCGGAGAAGGCACAACAAGACGCATTCCAAACATTGAAGGACCGCCTGACCCATGCACCAGTCCTAGTCCTTCCTGATTTCAACAAGACCTTTGAAGTGGTGTAATGCATCTGGAATTGGGATTGGAGCCGTGTTGACTCAAGGAGGAAAACCAGTTGCCTATTTCGGTGAGAAGTTTACTGGGGCCACACTAAACTATCCCACCTATGACAAGGAGGTATATGCACTAGTGAGAGACTTTAAGACATGGCAGCACTACTTGTTGTCTAAGGAGTTTGTGGTTCACATCGACCATGAGACATTGAAACATCTAAGGGGTCAGACCAACCTCAAGAAGAGGCATGCTAGGTGGATGAAATTTATAGAAATCTTCCTCTACATCATCAAGTGCAAGAAGGGAAAGGACAACATCGTAGCCGATGCACTCTCAAGGAGATATGCCTTGATTGCCACAATGGAAGCCAAGGTGATGGGATTTGAATTTATCAAAGATCTATATGGAGGAGACCCGAATCTTCCTGGCACCTATTCCGGTTGTACCAAAGGACCACAAGGGAAATTCTACTTGCATGAGGGGTTTCTGTTCAAGGGCAGAAGATTGTGTATTCCACAATGCTCATTAAGGGACTTAAACACCCGAGAGGCTCATGGGGGAGGTCTCATGGGACACTTTGGAGTGGATAATACATTGGCTGTGGTGAGAGAACATTTTTATTGGCCTCACTTAAAGAAGACAATTGAACCCCATTATGCAAGATGTGTGACTTGCAAGAAGGCCAAGTCGAAGGTGAAACAACATGGCCTATATATGCCCATGCCGATCCCCACTGCTCCTTGGGTGGATCTATCCCTGGATTTCGTACTAGGCCTACCAAAGGTGCAACACAAGGATTCAATCCTTGTAGCTTGTAGTGGTAGATCAATTTTCCAAGATGGCACACTTCATACCTTGTGCCAAGGTGAATGATGCATTCAAGACAGTCGATTTGTTCTTCAAGGAGGTTTTACGCTTGCATGGGGTACTTTGGACCATTGTATCCGACCGAGACAGCAAGTTCCTTAGCAAATTTTGGAGGACCTTATGGAAGAAGATGGGGACTAAGATTTTATTCTCTACTACTTGTCACCCCCAAACGGATGGCCAAACCGAAGTGGTCAACCGGACGCTATCCACACTGCTTAAGGTCACCATTGGAATGAATATGAGAACTTGGATCGAGTGCATTCCCTTCATAGAGTTTGCCTACAACCAAGCTCAACCTTTGGCCACAAAGATGTCACCATTTAAAGCAGCCTATGAATTCAATCCGACCACACCCTTGGAACTTAAGCCATTACCACCAGCTGAGGTTATTAGCTTGACTGTAGAGGCCAAGGCTAAGTATGTCAAAGAGCTCGACCAGAAGTGCACTGACAACTTGGAGAAGAGGACTGAGCAGTACACTAGGCAAGCCAACAAGGGTCGCCGAGACATTGTGTTTAAATCAGTGGAATGGGTTTGGCTACACATGAGGCAATAAAGGTTTCCAAGTCAGAGGACTTCCAAGTTACAGCCAAGAAGAGATGGCCCATTCCAAGTGGTCGAGAGGATCAACAACAATGCCTACCCACTTGACCTTCCACGTGACATGAATGTATCCTCATTTTTCAATGTTACTGATTTGTCTCCTATCCTTGTAGATGAACCAGTTTTGAGGTCAAAACCTTTTGAAGAGGGATGGAATGATTAGGACATTCAACCTGAACCTGAACCAGACCTAACCGAACCTGTCATCCAAGACATGATCACCAAGATGTCCCAACCAGAAGCTGCCCAAGAAGTGTCCATGCATATTGTGTTCAAAGGACCTATGACTAGACAAAGAGCTACAATACTTCAACACAATTTTAATGAGAGCATGATGCTTGTGTTTATCATTTTCAGGGTAAGCCAACTGAGTTTAAACCAACTGATGATCAAGCTGGTCAAGAACCAAGTTTGAGGAATGATGGACCATTCGAGAAGACCAAGCCAACAAGTGATGATCTTTGGCCATTCATTCCGGACCAAACCCACAATAACTTGCTTATCATCAGCATAGAAGATTAGCACATCTAGCATGATTCAAGGACTAATCAAACCGACCCAAAAGGTAAGAAGGTAAGCATTTAAATTCATATTTCTAACGGTTTGATTTGTTTTGCAGCTTTGGTCCTTCTGTTTCATTTTATTTGATTTTATTCCCAAACTTTCATAGTTGGCTTGCACGCCTATTAGAGTTTTCTTTTGGTCAAAAACTTTGTATTATTTGCTTCAAAGACCCTCGAAGGCACCACTGCATTGAACGTCTATATAAGTCCCCTATAAGCAGTTTGTACTCTTTTACACATGATATAAAATTTAAACTTTTTCCTAGTGAAAACCCTAAGAGCTCTAGCAAAAATTCGCCTCCCTTCTCTTTCCTTCTGAGACCAGAACCTCTACGGCTAAGATATTTGTGTTGTATCACGAGTCTTTCATCTTTCGTATGGTGCACTTCGCTTCGATCAAGTTACTGGTTACCTGGAATTATTTGGTTGATTAGATCAATCCAAACGGTCCATCCTTATGTAGATCGGCTCTCTCTCTTGCCTCGGATCATACAACTTTTGATTTTTTAGGTTTGTATCACTCCTGGAACCAACAACAGGATACGTGGAAGGTCTAAATTAGTAGATGTGTATCCATGACACCCGGTCGAAACCCCAGTCTGGACAGTGGGGATCGAGGCGTTACAGATCAGCCTTTGTAGTTCTTAAAAGCTTGTGATCTCCTACTTTAGAAAGTGGAGAAGTATGATCTCATCACGTAATGTGAACGTGTTTGATCTATGTGGTGATAAGAATATTTGTAGTTATGAGCTGTTGAATGTGAGAGCTCTCTCTTCAGGCATGTGGGCCTCTCTTTTCCATGAACTACTCTTCGTCTCCTTATAGGAAGTCCTTTTTTCTGCAAAATGTCGTTACACGTGCCTTCTCATATTAAGATTTGACTCCTTCTCAAGTTCACACGAGACCGAGATATAGGGATATTGATAACAAACTCTTTTGACATGGTCTTTGATGTATAATAATGACAAGAGAGAAGTGGTGATGAATCGTGGTGCAACATTTCCAAGAGTTTGTAAAATCCCAAATAACATATCCATGATGCATTTTTTGGCTCTCGTAAATGGTTTGGACGCCTTTTGAGATCGAAAACTTTTCGTACTGGTAATACGTAGATTGAATTGCTTTCAGCATGTAGATCCATCACAAGTCTAGTATGGCGTTGAAGGGTGCATGTTTATCTACTACGATGAAGCAAACCAACTGTCATATGTCTTTTGCGAAGAATGGTTTGTTGTTTGTTTCTCTTTCTAAGCCGGTGAAGAGAGTTCTACTGTCTTTTAGTTTGATTTGACGTAGATATGGTAAATTGACTGGATGGCCCTCATGAAATTTATATAGGGAATCTCCATGATTACGTTGTAGATCGATAGGTGGTCTGCCACCAAGAAGTCCACAATCTTCATCTCGCATGAGGCCATGATGGGAAACTTAATCGATTTGAGAGTCATCATTGTCGATCCGGAGAAACCATTCAATGTTTTTGGAGTCAGGTTGACTTCAAAGAGATCAATATTCATTCTTTGGAGAGATTCTCGAAAGATGATTTAGGTTGTGCTTCATGTGTGTACAAGGATTATGGCATGTTGAGATTTTAATGAGAGTTTGATCACGAGTGGATCGTTATGTAGGTTTTTTATCATAATAATCTCCTTTTTCTTAGAATGTGACCACATCGTTTGGGAGATCGAGAGGTGGAGACCATTTTATGCTTGTTTTCGCTTTTCACGGATAAGCATTTATCAATGACATAATTTTGATCCTCTGATGATCATATTAATTCGTTGATGATTTCTATTTTCTTACCATCGTCTGCTATTCTTCCGCATTTTTTGTTCTCACTGGATCGATCCTTTTTGCATGTTTTGTTCAACGGAGGAATCTGATCGGACTTGGCCAAACAATCACTCTCACGGTCAAGAACTTTAGGCTAGTTATGTCATTTAGTTCTTCTACGAGCAGCTTTGCAGCCAGTCTAGCACCTTGAAAATTGCCGTTTATTGTCGATTTTCTGCTAGCATGGTGGTGATGTTACAATAGTGTTACTGTCATTTACAGGGCCAACGCGATTTATGTGTCTGTCTTTTGTATTTTCACACATATTTTCATCAAGCGTTTTGCGGCTGCGAGTAAGAAGAATCCGTCTCTTGTATGTGTGTCTCAAGAAAATTCCCCCCTCATGATAAAGATGAGATTATCTATTATCTTCTTCAGCATCTTGAGATGGAAGAGTTTCTTGCCCTCCTTGTTCTTGATACCTGGTTAGATTACTCCCAAAATTCTCTAAGTTGATCTGAAGGTTTGTGGCCTTGTATGAAGGTGATTGAGAGAGATCCTTCACGTCATCTCAAGCTTTTTTCTCATAATAACCTTTTAATTCCACAAACTTTACTTCTCTTCTATAAAAGAATTTACTTCTCTTGATACTAAAAATTTTCTAGAAATAGGATCATAACAATTTTAGCCTTTATGAGTTGTTGAGTATCTAATGAATATTGCTTTTGAAAACTCTTAGCCTCAAACTTGTTTCTTTGTTCTCCTAGTATTAAAAACATAGCAAAGGCACCAAAAACTTGTAAGTGACTTAAATATAGTTTTCTATTGATAAATACCTCCAATGGGGAGATGTCATTGATAATCTTGGTGGAAATCTGATTGATGAGATAGCTTGCAGAGATTACAACATCATTCCAAAATCTCTTAGGAACATTTGTATGAAACATCATAGACCAATGCAACTCCATCAAGTGTCTATTTTTTTCTTCAAGTAACACCATTTTTTGTGGTGTATATGGACAACTAATTTGATGAATGATTCCTTGCTGAATCACATGTTGCTTGAAGGCATTTTTTGTGTACACCATTATTTGATATAAATTTTTTGAGCTTAGCACTAAAATGGTTAGCAATCTATTACTGAAATTTTAAAATGTCTTAAGGACCTTATCTTTAAACTTAAGCAAAGTTATCCAAGTGTATTTTTATTTTTCATCAATGAAAGTGACATGGTACTTCTGATTTTTTTCTAGACACACAAGGAGCAGTTCAAACATTTGAATGAACGAGATCAAAGAAATTTTCATAGATTGTACTTGATCTTGAAAAAAAGTTTTGCAATGTTTACCCAAAATGCAAGCTTCACAATCCTCATTTCGAATATAAACATTAGGAAAAATCAAGTTCAAAGCTCTAACATGAATAATGACCAAGTTTAGTATCCTTGAGAGCTTTAATGAGAGCATCGAGATCGACCTCATGATCATCTCATTTTCAGTACTCCTTAAGGCAGAATATGGACCAGCTTTTTCATTAGCATCAATAGACACATGAGCTATAGATTCTTGTCCTTAAACTTGCTTGGCTTGAGATTTGGATGAAGGATCCAACACTTATCCTTATATGCCTCTTTTTCTTGCAGCGATCACAGATCCAAACCTTTTTTCCTCCTACTTGTACATCACTTTGTTAGCATGAATTTCCTCATCCTTAATATATATGAAAATGTCTCCTTTTCCTCCAAACAAACCAAGGGACCCTTGCTCCTTTTGAATTTGATACATACATCTTCAAGAATAGGAAGTTTCTCAGTTCTCAAGATCATGTTTGATGAGATCTTTGTAGGTTGGATTCAAGGTTAATAAAATCCCTAACACCTTATCTTGCACATGCCTTTCATTCAGAATATCAAGAGTAGTAGAGCTTGGCTTTAGCATTTCGAGTGATCCCAAACAGATCTGAACTTCCCAAAGTGTTGAGTGAACTCCATATCTTCTTGATAAAGTGTGTTGATAGCCTTTTTAAGGAGGGTGAGGAGACCCAAGTGACTCAGATCAATAATAACTTCCGGTTGGTATATGGCGAAGTTGGAGAATTAGCTACCAAAAAAGTTGAGGGAAGTGAAGAAAGATCGGGTTTTTTCACATATTTTTAAGTTGCATGAGAATGTTCTTGAGTTCTTCGTGAGAGTGGTATACAGCTTCTAGTGTATGGAGCTGGTAACTTACAAAATTCACGAGCTTTGGTTTGTCTTTACGAGGAGACCATTTGCAAAAGTTCCACGCAGTAACCAGGCTGTGCAACACTAGTCTTTCAATTAATGAAGACGATGACTGAGAATATGATGGTGGTTTCTTGAGAAAAGTGATGAAGAGAAAAGAGATAATTACTAACTTGAACCTGTGGAAAAAGCACAACGAAGCTATTAAGAAGTGGAGTAATGCTGACTGAATACGACTGATCTATCTTTGCATCATTGTTTGTGTGATTTTAGCGAGAGATGAGAAGGCTAATATCCACCTCAAATACATAAAGGTGGTCATTGATCTTGAGAAGATTCGAAAGTATCATTGAGGTGTTGTTGTGTTTGAACTTCTTCTTTATTCGTGACAAACTAAATGATACGACTATTAGTTACATGTTACATGGCTTCTCCTACACCTTGCAGATTTGGGATATGGAAGCAATAACAAATATTGGAAAGCTCTTGGAAAAAACTCGACGAAGGTTTTAAGGAAGGTCCTAGATCCATAAACTGAATGGGAGCTGAGAAGGTGTCTTATGAAGAGATCATTCAGTTGGAGAACATATTTGTAGGAGAGGTAATTAGCTCGGTTTAAAATGAGTAACTCATTTGGTTTGAATGAGTTATAACAAATTAACTGTTGTTTACCTTTTTTGTGTGAGATGTCATCTATCCATACAAACTTTGGAAAGGGAATATGGTGCTATTTGACGATGATGATTTTCCATAAAAGGAGAGGTGGAGGAAGATAGAGTCAATTGGCTCAAAGAATTGATAAGGATTGACCATGAATTCAATAACCATATTTGGGAGTTCGAAGACACTCCAGAGGTTTCTCTTGAGCTTGATGACGAAGAACCTGAGAATGATGAAGAATTTCAAACTCAAAACTATCTGACAACATAGGCTCAACAGCTGAAAAAGGAAAGAAGAGGCTCTCGGATCGTGGTGTGGAAAAAAGGAAGAATAAGGTTCTTTATAGTAGACCAAAGCAATCACCGTATGATGAAGATATGAAGGCTTTTGTAGCAAAATTGTTTAAGCAAAAATTCTCTCGAATGGAAAAGAGGCTAGAGAAGCATATGGGTGAAGAATTTTTATAAAATTGAGTCAAAGGTTATGGATTCACTTAAGGATGGTGGAGTTGCAACAGAGCATAGAGGGCCATCGACTAAGACATCCAAAGGCCGGGTAAGAAAGGGAAAAAATCACTAGTTTTCACCACTTTCTCTTATGTCATGGTTTTTTTTGATGTGTTTATGTCAAATATGCAAGTTTTTAGAACTTTGGTGTGTAATATATATGTACCCTTTTTGTAAGTGTCATGTGTGTGAACCTATGTCATGTGTGTACATCTGATTTGGTATGTAAAATAATAGAACTATGTATAAGATATTCATGTATTGGATGTTAGGTTTTTGCTTGTTATTATACTATTATTTAATCATCTGTCTTGAATTAATAGGATGCGTATGAGATTACAGTCTTTAAATTTGAGGCAAACAGAAGATATTAACCAAAGATGGGTATCCACAACACAATCGATGGGATTGTCAGGACTTGTATGTGCTGAGCTTTGATCCATCGCAGTCCAATAAGGAAGAAGAATCACTTGATTGGTGGACTCTAATGACTTCAGTCCTAATACCAAAACTTGAACCAATGCGAGAAACTTCAGCTCAACTGCCTTCTTTGTAGGAGAACTAGTCTAAAGGACAATGCAAGAAACTTCAACTAAGTGATTCACCAATTCTTCAAGATGGTTCTCCAGAATCGACACTGCATTATGACTGAATGGTCATATCAAGATAACACATCTTTGATGCTGCATTTGCTTCATTTCTGTTTTATTCAGGATATGGATGTGGTTATGTATATATAGCGAGAGAAGACATCTTTGATGCGTTAGACCCCAAACCGTGTTGCCTTCATGAACGCTATGTTCTACCTCCAAATCGAGACTGCATACCTCAAGTTTTTGCTGGATAAAAAGGATATGAATGTTACAAAAAAAAGATATGAATTGCCCGACTTTCTTCTTGCTTACAAGAGAGGAGAGCTTCCATCTCATGGGATGACTAATTAAGTTTGCGGTGTTGATGTTGATTGTTCTACTCTCTATTTAACTCTCTTTATTTACAAATTTAGTAATGTCGTAAGCAGGTAATAACCGGATCTCCGTTAGTGTAAACATCATTGAAAAAGAGTAGAAGTCTTTGATTGCTTTGGGGGAAAGAATAGGCAATGTGTGGAGAGATTTGTTGTCATGATACCTTGGATAATGATAGGTTATTGCTCCGCCTGAAAACAAGAAGCATCTACTTCTGTCAGCATATTTTATATTTTGGGTGCCTATGAATTCGAGATTGAATAAATCATGTTGTGATTGCAGAGCATACAAAGTAAAACACTTGGAATGCCACCTGCTTGGTCACGACCTCAATTTAGTAGATGAATAAATCATTATGGGTTGCCAATAGAAGATTATTGTTGATATATGGGAGGCTGCACATGATCCTATTTTAGTTGAGCGAATGGCACATTGTGTGTCTTCGAAGTTTGAGACATCTGATGTTTTTGGTATTGAAGAAGACTTATTATGTCTGTTCTTTTATACTGGTTTTTGTAAAACATTATGGGAGGCTACTTTAGGTTTGTTTTTTGTAAGAATGATGTAACAAAACTCTAGGTTTGTCTTTTGAACAACATTTGACTCTAGAGATCTCTTGACTCTAAACAATCATAAAAAATTATAAACTAACCCTATCTAAACCCTAAACAAACTCTTATTAAACCCTAAACAAATACCTTACAAACCTTAACCCCCAAAAAAACTCAAACAAACCCTAAAAAACATGTTACAAACCCTAACAAAACCCTAAACATAAGAACTTTACACTATAAACCCTAATGATTACCATTGAGAGGCTTGAAAGTCAGAAATTATGTGCATTTGTCTTCTTTATTTGCTTCATGTATTATATTAAATTAGAGGATTCAAAGACAAAGTATAAATGTTTAGTAGTAGGCTGTATTCGATGATAATCTCAATTTTATTGATCTACCTTAGGTAGAATACACGTTATATCTGACATGAAATGACGTCGCTTAATGAAAAAAAAATTGACGTAAACCCTTTTCTTTCTCATTGTTCCGCGGCAGAGAGAAATACATGGACGCAAATTTGGAGATCCATTTAGTCATGTCTTCATCCATGTCTTGGTTTCATTCAAGAGACTGACTCACCAAATGATGTGGATTGCCCACATCATGTAACTGTGGTGCGGCAATGGATCTTTTCACTTCAAGAATAGTCAAAAATCTAGAAAGATTATTTCATTTTTGTCTGATGGGATCCGAGAAGGTTAAGCGTCTAATCATATAACCATGTCTTCGTTTTAATCTAGATACTTTAATCTAACTGTTTGTTTGATGTTAATGCTGAAGGATAAAATCCACTTGTTCAAATGGACTGATACGTTAGTTGTTGAAGAAATTGAAAACCTCCAAGAAGTAGTTGACATCCCCCGATCATTGACAATTCCCAGCTTGAGATTCAATGAGAGCTTGTGAGACCATTGTGAAACGCCATGAGAAAGGAATTGAAGAGATGAAAGATGCAATTTCACGTTGTCAAGAAGACCATCAAATGCATTAGAGAATTAAAGATCATAAAATCTTTGTTTGTCTATTGTTTGTTGATGGTCTTCATGTATCTTATTTATGCATGATGGTTTGGTGATATGTATCTTGTTGTTTCTCCAACCATCATTTTAGGAGCCAATGTGTCATCTGTTACAAGAACATGAGGAATAACCAGAGATCAAGTAATAACATAAAAAACAGAAACCGACTTGTGTCAGTTGGTATATCACATGTTCTTCTTTTTAAGAATGTTTCATTGTGTTTTTTTTTTCTGGCAAATACCAAAAACAATATGTCCCTTGAAAAAAAATACCAAGATCGAGCAACAACCAAAAACAGAGAACACACAAAGAACTACAAACAAAATAGGTACATCACATGTTCTTCTTTTGTGTCCTTTAGTACCAAATTGGCTGCACTTGTGCTTTTTACTCTTTCTTGATCCTTGTGATGATGTTATCATGTCGTACATTGTTTCATACCTTCTCTTTCTTCTTCTACCAGCACTCATTGTCTCTAGTGGTAAAATATATGCAAGTTTAACCTCAATTGGGAAACTTCATCCAGACTCTAGAACAACTATTGGATTAATGCATTTCGTATAGGTAGTTCTCCACATAGCTATGGTATATATAAATCTGAATATTTTTTTACCTCGTGAAAAAATTACAGGAATGGCATGTCTACAAGGTATATTTTCCCTAAATCGTAGTTCCCACATATGCATCTTCGTCTTTCCAAATCAACATGACAATCATATTTGTCTCTGTTTGACAATTAATATGTAATCGTCAACATTATAAACCTAAAATCCTTTTGCCTTCCCAATCATCTTATTAATCCTTTTATCTACCTTAATGATTAAAGGATCAATCTTTTTTATGCTTAAAATTTGACGCTCATAGAACCATCAAGTCTACCGTTCTCTTATAATATCCAACAAAGGAATAACTGGATATTCTCTAGGTGATCTCAAAACTGAATTTTGATTTGAAGGATTAGTGGTCCTAATCTCCTACATGTATTCAGGGATGAAATAACAATGACATTTTCTCACATTAGCATCATGTAAATATCTTTCAACCACCTGACTCATATCATAAATTTTCGGTGAAACGAACCTGAAATTATGTATACCTATATGCCCGTGAAGCCTTTTCAACCAAGCTAGCAACCTCTTTGCGTTAGAAATGTTACAAAATTATTCAACAAGTGATGAATGCAAATTCCATGTGTAGATTGGGGGTAGACATTACCAAGTGCTTTATCAATTGTCGAATGTTTGTCTGACACAAAAACTAACCCACTACCATCAGCAAGAACAACATTCAATCGTCTTAAAATTTAGGGCGAGATTTAGGGTAGATTTCATGTAGATTTAAGAGATATCAACTGGAATATGGAAACTTCCATATTTTTTTGATTTAGATAGAATATGTATCCTTCCTACAGTAGAACAATGCATAGTAGACATAAAATCTATTATTCTGAACACGTAGCACTAGGTAACAGTTAGAGTAGGTTATGACACATAAACAAGATAAGGTAAACCAAAGAGTTAACTATATACAGAGGCGTTCCCAGCTTTCCTAAGACCACAATCCCAAACAAAGAAAAAGTGGCCGAAAAAATAAATTACGCACATGACTGGCTACGAACCCAGCCTCCTATATAATAATGGTGCACAACACGCCACTAGATCACAAACATGTTTTGAAAGAAAGGGGCCGGTTTGGTACTTAATTAAACGGCGGCCGGAAGCCCATGCTTCATTTGCTTGGGCCTAGGGCCGGCTCTGACTATATAAGATGTACTCGAGCTATATGTAGACTAACGATATCTGGCCAGAATACAACTGAACAAATTAGAGCACAAGTAGAGTATATAAGAATATTTTGTTTGTGTTATATACCAAAGATAGATCACTGTATAATACTTAGTATCCAATTTCCAAACTAAGTAGACAGCCAGAACAAGTATTCTATGCTCAAGTAAGACATAAAATAAAACATGATTTCATAAGAAAAAAATATATAAATAATCTTACTTATGTTTCTAATAGTTTGCATATTTTTTGAAATTTTAAAATTTAATTTACTATCTTTTTCACTACAAAAAGGTAAGACATGTCCAAAATTACTTAAAACTAGGTGGCTCACCTGCATCTTGTGTGGGAATAAAAATCTGGAAAATTAGCGTTGGCATGTTTTGATCACATGTAGTGCACAAAAACAAAGGCTGGATATCATCAGCAACATTGTTTGTAGGCATTACTTTTTGTTGCAGTATTAACAGTTTAGTTATTGCCATCTATATTCAGCATTGATACATTGATAGTCATCTTGGTAATGAAAGTCCCAACCTGTTCTTAAATGGAAATATGTCAAAAATCTTCATCGGAATATTAGCAAAAGGAATCTTATCATGTTGCATGGAGAAGAAAATGGAAATTTTAGTTCATATACTTTAGTACTATCAATATATCTCTATTGATTAACTTCTCCTTAAGAACAAAAATCCGGCAAGAGATGATGTAGTAGTACGGGTGTTCAATCTAGATTTCGGTTTGTTTTTTTAAAAAAAAAATTTGGTATTTCGGTTTATAAAAATAGCTACTATATTAAAACCATATCTAATTTTGTTTAGTTCGGTATATGTACCGTCGATTTTTTTTATGCCAAAAACTAATAAATATATTTATCTTTTCTAACATTTTGTGAATTTTACTTAATATTATTAAATATCAACTTTAACAAAACATGAATATATTTCAGTTTTTAAATAGACTATTTTTTACTATTTAAATAATTAGTAAACATATTAAGTTAATAATAATAATTTTCAGAACTAAAATTTGAAACAAATAGTAATATCATAATATTATTAAATAACTAAATATTAGCACACATGTTTATCAATGAAAAAGGTAAAATTATGTTTTGTATAATCTGATAAAAATGAAACAATAAGTTGTAACTTAAAAAAATATGAAATTACTAAAATCAACATTTTAATATGAAAATCATATCAATAATTTTACGACCATTGCATGACCGTCGGCTAGATTGTCTTCTTATTTTTTATCAGATTTGATTCAATTGAAGCATCACTTATTGTCACATGTTTGAACATTAAAAGGTTTCTCTGATTAGCTAAAAATAAAATAAGTACCATAAAATATTTAGTAGAATTAGTATCTATGGAAAACATTACAATTCAAAATATATTTAAGGAGAAAAAAAAATTTGAGTAAAAACGACTTTGCCATTTTAAATTTGAATTAGTAATAATAACTAACTACTTCCTTATCAACAAAAATCATTTCAACAATTTTTCTGGTTTCTTTGTTAAAATTCATCCATAAATGAATGATTCTAACTTCGATACGCCATGTATCTTTATATGTTTTTAAGTCTTTATCATAAGAAAAAACACATTTTTTATGTATAACCATTGCAATTATTTTTTAAAAAATTGATATATCAAAAGAGAGATATATTTGTATTATAAAATTTTGGTGACCAGAGTTATATATTTACGACTTTGATGTTCTTTTTTGACATAAAAAAAACTATTCAATTACTCAAACTTGAGATGGTTTAGAAATCCAGACCGAAATAGAACAACCAACAAAAACTAAATTCATATATAAAGCTCAAGTTTTCGTGGCAAATATTTCTGATGTCTGATGTCTGGTTATGGGTCTTTGAAAACTTAAGAGGTCGAGAGTTATTAGCAGAATATATATATATATGCCTTATATATACAATGTTACTTTAAATAAAGAAATAAAATATTCTATAAGGTTTGTGAATTTTATAGTTTTGAATTATCGTACAATATATTTTCGTAAGCAAGTAAACCTATGTAGATTTGTTTAAACATTAAAGAGAGTAATACAAAATTCCTATCATCTTTTGTGATCTATTTCAGCAAAGATCTAATGTTATCTCCAAACAAATCCCTAATAATTACCATAACTAAATGTAAATTGTGTCTTTGTCAAAAAGGAAAATACTTACATATCAACTTTCGCGAGCAATTAAGAGTACAATAATAAATAATATTCCTCCATTTGTATTAGATGAGGTTTTAGACTCAAGCACATGGATTAAAAAAGTTTTGTTATCTTACATATTCTAAATAAAAATATTATTATTTGTTCACCTAACCAAAAAAATACCAATAATAAAATAGATTGCAAAATATAAATGGTCATATAAAATATAAATTTAATAAATTTTACATTAGAAATTGAAAAATTAATTATTTTGAAACATTAAAAAATTCTCTAAAACGTGAAATAGAACTAATTAATTAGGAAAATAAGAATAATTACATTTAATGCAATATCATTTGTATATTCGAACATAACTGATCTTTAGTAGTAATTACGTTTCATTGTGTCTGATCCAGCTTCATCTATGATCGGTAGCTTCCCTTTTACTTTGCAAAATAAACAAGGAAAGCATGTTACAACACATGACATAGTACGACATCACTATGTCCTGAAGATCTATTTCAAGATTTCTGAAAAGCAAAAATGATATAAACCAAAGGTACGGTTTTAGTGAAAAAAGAAAAGGAATTGGAGCAGAGCTCATTTCTGTTTAGAAAAAAAAACTCAAAATAGATTACTAGGCAGCTATTTGAGTGAAAGGATTATAATGTTACCTCTTCTTGTGTGGTAACAACACTGACTCTAAATAATCAACTGCCATGAGAATCAGATACAAGGTGTAACCAAGATCCTAAAATGAAAAACTTTCTCAACTGTACTCTACACTAACAAAAACAAGTAACCACAAACTACAAAGGAGATATGAAGAGGACCAATAAACTTTACTCTTTGCGAATTTGCGTTTGAGAAAGAGCTTATGCTTCCTATTAAACTTCTGAACATACTGTAGATTCTTCTTGTCAAAGTTTTTGTATCCGTTGTGACCGTTGACTTGCCAATATTTCCGTCGTCACATTATTTCCATTGTCAATGGTAGTGAAGAAAGAGGTTTTCTATCTTGATCAACTCTCGGTGACATTCTATTAGAAGAAAAAACAATCGACGAAGACTAGAAAATAAAATACATAATTAGGTTAAGAGACTAAGTTGTTTGGCAATGTGTTTTGCTTAGTTCTAGGATTATTGATTTTAGTTTTTAAAAAGAAAAGCTATAAGCCAATCATATTATAAGAAAAAATTTCAAATATTCTCTATGATCGACAGATTCAATTAATATAAAGGAGGACTAGGTGATTATTCGCACACATGCGCAAGAAGAAATTCATATACTAAAATTTATTGAATACTAACTAGGATTATTAAACCATCATGTCATAAGTCCACAAACATATAGTCATGGACCATCAATATAAGGTTTATGAGTAGTATTATGTTTGTTGATATTTTATTTTTCTAAACTTATTTAATTTACTTTGAGATTCAATGATATCATTTGGATATTATAATTCATCATTTCACTTTGATATGAAGAATTATATTTTTGAAATGATATGATCAAATAAAATTTAAGATCCGAGCTTGTGCGGAATAAACATTAATTATGCATACAAATTATTAGTACATATTATTATTTATTTTGTGTTCATTTACATATTATGCAATAATAAATATATTGAATCATTGAGAAGTGAGTAATTATTATATATATAATTAAGTTGGATTAAGCACACGAATAAAAACAATCTCTATTTTCATTTACAATAATTTTTGTTCCCCAAAAATCAAAATAATCATTTATTTATTTAAAATGGTAAATAATTAAAATTAAATTATATTTACATAGATATGTATAGTATATTTTTAATATGAATATTTATTAATTGAGGTTTCATACTCATATGATTTAATTCACAGTTTTATATTTGCTGTAACAAAAATATTATTTTATTAATATAAATATTTATTAATTGAGAATTTCTACTTAATGCATATTTTGAAATTAACATGTTTATATACTTCGTATATAATATCTATATTAATTTAAAATATATTGAAAAATATATATATAATTATATATATATAATCTGAATATATAGTAACCGAGACTTCATATTTATATGATTTATTTGATCATTTCTATTTTATTGTAACAAAAAAAAAGTTAAACAATTGATCATAAAAATTTCAATGTGGATTTTTAGCAGTCTCAATAATTTATAATCATTTAAAAAATCAAAATATAGCATAAAAGATCTTTTTTATTATATGTTTAATGTGATTGTTTAATTTATTTGAAGAATATAAAACTAAACAAAATGATAGAGGATGAAAAAATTGTTATCAAATATTTTTTTATGCAAAATTATTAATTGTCATATATTTGTTAATCATATTAGGTAGTTCCGTAACTTTTATTTATGGAAAGAATAGAGAATCTTCTTTTATAAACTACTAATTAATTTGATAGTTATTTTAATAAAAATAAAATATATGTTTAGATGGATCAACATATTTTTTTAAAGATTCTAAGAATCATCGTAGTGATGAAATGTGGCTACCAAAAAGAAGAAATTGCTAAAAATGACTCAAGACTTGATTTCAAATACAAAAGTGTACCCTAAATTCAATCAAATGCAAAAGTAACCCAAAAGACTATTGAAAGTACAACAAACTCCTTATGAGCAAACAAAAAAATTGTATTCAGTTTTACCAATATAATTTTTTTGCTTAAGAAGACTTCCAGAGAAGTCATCTCGTACACTTAATCTTAAAAATAATTTAAAATTTTTATAAAAAAATTTATATGAGGAAAAAATTGAAATTATGTAACTATAAACATTAATAAATTATGTAATTTTAAAAATACTAAAATTGAATTATTTTCGACATAGTTGAGTGAATGTTGATTGAGTCATGATAGCCTTTGATTCAGGTTGTCGTAATATATGTTGTAGTATTGTTTGTATTTTTAGGGTTAGATTTTTGATTGTTAACTTTTTTTAAAATAATTTTTTTTTGACCTATATTTGTTTACTTTTGTATATATTAATCACATTATAAGTTGATTTTAGATTAAATGAAGTTTTTTTTTGCTATTTAGTTATTTATTTGATTATAGGGTTTTGGAAGACTTCGAGAAGACTTCATAATGCACTAGAAGACTTCCCGCTTAATGCGAAGTCTTCCGGAAGTGTTCCACAAGTCTTCGAGAAGTCTTCCACAAGTCTTCGAGAAGTCTTCCACAAGTCTTCGAGAAGTCTTCCACAAGTCTTCTAGAAGTCTTCCAGAAGTCTTCACATGTATTAGATTATAAGGTTTTGGAAGATTTCCAGAAGACTTCATAATGCACAAGAAGACTTCATCGAAGACTTCGCGCTTAATGTGAAGTCTTCCAGAAGTCTTCTAGAAGTCTTCCAAAAGTCTTCTCATGTATTAGATTATAGGGTTTTGGAAGACTTCCAGAAGACTTCATAATTTGGGAAGTCTTTTATATCGAAATATTTAACCTAATTGAGATTTTTATCTCCATATATAAAGAACATTTACACATTCTCTTTCTTCGTCTCAAATGGCTGCAACAAAAATGTAATGTTTCTCACTCTAAAACTCTTCAACCTCTCTCTAATCTCTTTAGATTTGAAAACACTTAACTTTATATTCATTTCTCATTTTTCTCTTATGTTTTCTCACTAATTTATCTTATTTTTGCTGATTGTTCAATACATGGTTCTCATCTTTCCTTTTTTTAAAGGTGGATCTATAAATTTTTAATATGTATTTTTGGTGTGTTTTATATGTTAGATTCTAAGAAGTTGTATATTCAACTTATTGTAACAAGGTTAAATGTATGACCTTTTTGCTTCTTACTTTTGTGTTTGTGAAAGTGTTCAATGGTTAAAAGTCTGTCCTTTTCTTTTTGGTATGAAAAAGAAGAAGAAGATAACACAACATTTTATGTAGGTGAAACCTCTAAAGGCATTAACAAGTTTAAAGGTTTGACCTTTTTGATTCCTCTTTTATTTTTGATAGTATTCTTTGGTTAAGAATCTGATCTTTTCTTTTTTGTATGAAGGAGAAGAAGAGAATAGTTAGAAAGACTTGGGAAGACTTCTGGAAGACTTCGGAAGACTTCTGGAAGACTCTTGGAAGACTTCAGATGACTCCTCGAAGACTTCTAGAAGACTTCCCGCTTAAATTTTTGAAGACTTCCACAAGTCTTCCAAGAGTCTTCCAGAAGTCTTTATCTTCGAGAAGTTTTCTATAAGTCTCCAATGAAGATGTTAATGATCATTTTGTAATTCGTTTGTTTATGGTATGTTTAATGATTATTATGTGTACTCTTTTAATTATGAATTATTTTGTACATTTGAAAATATGTTAATGAAAATAATTAGTAAATATGTTGATGTCTGCAATATTTTATTTTCTTTTTCAAAAGTGCTTGACATTATTGAAACTTCATAACAAAAAACATTTTAACCATATTACCCAAAACAACATAATTTTTTTAAATTTAGTCAAATTTATTACAAACTAAGAGAAAAGACTTATCAAGAAAACTTAGTCAAATTCACCAACGATCAAACAATAAATAGGTCTGACTAGAAAAAGTTAAGTCTTCTCGGAAGCGGGAAATTTAAGCAGGAAATGAAAATTTAAGCTGGAAACTTAAATTTTTAAGTGAAAATTACAATTTTAAATTTCATAAAAATTAAAAAGTATATCTTATGATATAAGAAGACACATTAAACCACATGACTTGATATTGTTGAAGTTACTTTACACTTTTGAAATTTAGAAAATATATATTGAAGTTACTTAACAAATTTTACAAAAACAACATAGAAGACTTCCCTGAAAGTCTTTTCACGGAAGACTTCTCTGTAAGTCTTTTCACGGAAGACTTCCATGTAAGTCTTCTCATGGAAAACTTCCCTGTAAGTCTTCTCACGGAAGACTTCTCTGTAAGTCTTCTTAGTTTAGCTAGAAACATTAATAAACATGAACGTTTGTAACCTCATAATTATCACCAATTAAGTTATGAATTTCACTCAAGAGACCCAATATTTATTAATACACATGAATTAACAAGAAAAAAAACAAAATTCATTTTACGTTTTGAGAAAAATGAAGTTTGATAAAAATTGACGTACTAGACTTCTTAGGAAGTCTTCCGTTTAGGCCATTTTTGCAATTGAAAATTTATGAAGGAAGACTTCTTAAGAAATCTACTTTAGAGAAAACATCTTGAGAAGTCTTCCTTTGTATATATTGGCTTACTTTTGAATTTGATTTTTTTTCAAAAATCTCAGAGAGAAGTCTTCTATGCTAAAAAGGTTAGTTTTGCAATTGACAAAAGTTTGTCAAAATTTTGACTTCTTATAGAAGTTTTCTTACGTTCACATGAAGTCTTCTCATCGTCTCAAGAAGTCTTCCTAGGTTAATTTTGCAATTGACTATATCTGAATTTTTAACCAAAAACTAAGAATAAAATTTGTCGTCAAAAGACTTTTTAAGAAGTCTTCTCGTAAATAATATATTTTTAGTATTAATTGTCAATTGCAAAAGTAACTCATGCAAACTTCTTGTGACAGTGAGAAGACTTCATTAAACAGTAAAAAAGACTTCCCAGGAAGTTTGGAAGTCTTCTATAAAAAGTCAACTTTTTGACAAACTTTGGTCAATTGCAAAATTAACCTGTTTATCCGAGAAGACTTCCCTATAAGTCTGGTCGGTTCTCCCTGTTTTTTTTTGTTAACAAAGGAAAGGTAGAAGACTTCCCTACAAAAAACCAGAAAAAGTCAATTGCAAGACTTCTAAAGAAGTCTTCTTCACGAAAAAAAATCTGGAAAAAAAATCAAGTTCATATGTTGAACCAGTGAGATGACTTGTTTAGCTTCTTTAAACTCATAGAACTTCACCAAGAATACTACCAACTCATTAATGACCAAGAATCATGAGTTTCAATATCTTAATGAATCTTACAAAGTTTGAAATCAAAATCTTAAATTTTTTGAATGAATTTTGAGAGAAAGTGAAAAAGATGTCATTTGTATGAATAACAAATAAGAAAAGAAGAGAAAAAAAATCAATTTTTTTGTGCATTAAGAGCTTCAAATTGGTTATTCATAGTGGTTGGTGTATTGATAGCAATGACAATATTGTAAATACTTGATGAAGATGAGGATGATAGAGTAAAACACTCATTAAAAAAAAAGCAATGGCATTTTCGTGAATAACTAAAAAATATAGGATGAATAAGACAAATGAAAGTTCCTAAAAAATAATAGGTTAGTTTTGCATTTAACTTCAAATTTTGAGTTACTTTTGCTAAACACCCACGAAAAATGTTGTAATGCTCTAGGATCAATATATAAAGGATATGAAAAATCCTATTTGTGTTATAAGTAAAGAAGAGAATAAAGGAATTGGTGTGTATTATTCATGAATAAAGAGATCATTTATATAGGATTACAATAACTTAGAGACCAAGTAGAACTTGAAGAATAAGTAATATGGGAAATCAAGTCAATCTAGAACATTCCATAATAGACATCATTAATATTTGTATGAACTTGTCTAATCATTTACGAGTTATTCAATTCTTATTATAAAGTTACTTTTATGACTTTCTTTATTATTATATAAAATTACATCTTTCAAATCATATAAAAGATTAGTAACTTTGCTCAAGTAACACTTTAAATATGGTACTTCAAGACCAAATATATATGAGCACTTAATATAAATTTTTTGAAGGATCTTTTATGATAACATCTCATTTGTAGAATTTTCAATTTGGAATACATAAAAATATTTCTTTCAAAATACTATTTTCAATAACTCTTCAGGAGTTTTGATTATATTCAAATCAATGATTCTGTTGATTTATAATCTCTCGATAAATATAGAGGATGTATTTATTAACCTCTAATATTTCATATATCCCATAAAACATATTTGAATTAAATAGCTAGAGCTCTCGGGAACATGATTTTGATATCATCAATCCTTCATAGATTTTATCTTTCAGAGATTATCATTTTCTAGTGGATCGTATAATTCAAGTTCTTTCTTATATTGCTAGACCAATAAGAAACTTGAAAGTAGTTGCATCTACCATATGAGATTATGTCTTTTCATAATCAATTTCCTATTGATTTTTATTTGGTGCAACGACTCATTTATATCCTATTTGTTTTACACCTTTTGTGTATGGGCTATTGGTCCAAATATTATCTCTTTCGTAAGAGTTTCTATCTTTGTCTATTATTTCTTTATGATTTGGCCAATCATTTCTTTGTGTACACTTTAAATTTTTTTTATGATCCTCTTTCTTATTCATCATATCAACTACTTTGCATGCATAAATATCATCGACGTCGATTTTCTCATCGGTTTCATTTTATTCTATACTTGACATAACTTATTGAGATCTCTTCAATGTCTCAGGTACCTGAATTTCTTTAAGTCATGTTTAACATCTCTTCCGGAGATCATTCAAAAACTTTATTTCCTCTTGACCATTATTAATTTATGCTCCTTTTTATTTACGAGAATTATTATCTTTGAAACCAATATATCTACAATGCTTCAGGCGTAACTAGCAGTTTGATATTGTTCTAGAACAACAATTATTCTTTGAGCATTTACACCTGGTATATGTGACTTGATCACTTTATTTATATGGGTCGATAAATGTGTCTGGAAATGCTTTACTAAGCTCTAATTGAATTATCTTTTAGACTTCTTTTTGGCATTCTCTTTAGTCTGAGGATCAATGATAATTCATATCAACTTATTTATTTTTCAGCTGTTTATTGTTTCTCCCTTATGTTAGAAATACTAATTCACTTTTAGCATTCATATCGAGCTTTGCTTATATCCTTTAGGGATGACTCTAGATTCATAAGTATCAGTAGAGATTCATGTCCAACATATATTTCCAACCTCATTGGAAAACTCATCTTAATAAAAGCTCGGTGGTGGAACAACTGGAATGTATATCGCTTATCTAACATTCTTAGATGAAATGGTTGGTTTATGACCCAATACCAATGTGGGGAGAACTAGTGATTACTAATTGGCTTGATGCAAACTAGTGTTGCTCAAAATGTTTAGCACTTATCCCAGTGAATTTGTCATAGTCATCAAAGACTATAAGAAGTCAATTCACCAATATTATAAAGATGCATAGTAGGTAATCAATCCACCAACATCTCTTTTATTCATGCCAATAACTTTCTTTGGCAGGTGAAAACCGTAAACAACATATGAAAAATTATTAAGAAAAATATTTTGGTTCTTCAATGAATATTCACATAAATCTGTAAGTATCTTTTTGCATCATTAATGAACCAAAATGTTCTAGCTGGTTCATGCCAAGTATTTTGTAAACTTCTGGTTTACTATATATTTATCTCCATTTAACTAATATGAGTAGTACAACTATAAGAGAAAGTAGACACTTTCTCAACAATACTTTTACTGCCTTGTAAAATATTTCTGATTTGAAATGAATTTAACATTTCTTTCGCTTACTGTCTCAACATAATTAATCTCAAATCTCTATGGATTTACTTTAAGAAAGATTTATCAATCTCAATTTAGTGTAAACATAATTTTCTAAATGTTTCACGTAATAGAAAATGTGAGATTCTTTAACTCTTCCCCGCAAGATGATAATACAACGGGTTTATCAATCTCGAATGAATCTCATTTTTGAATCAATAACATACCCTACATGGGTCATGTATTCTCTTAGATATTCCTAACTTTTGAGACTTATAAGAATATAATACAATAAAGATTTTAAATTGCATTCTTACATGTAATAATATTATGTACTCTTCTACACATTCACATATATCCTCTTCTTGAACATTCTACAAGATTTACACTACCTTTTGTTGTACTCATAATGGTTTGTCTTTTATCTTATGATGATTGAATCATATCTCTTACCATCTTTATTTTCTCAACTTCATTTGAGAATATGAGTTCTAAAAACAAACTCTTTAGTCTTAACCTTGACCATATATATATATATATATATATCCATATTCACGTCTACAACCACTTTTATTTTCCTTTTCGTTAACAATATGATTTGTGTGGATTTTTTTTCGCAAAGTGTCAAATTCTCTTCAAGAGAGTAATCATAACCACCTATACATGATTTATGATTTTACATCAATAGCCCACTGTTTTTCTAAGTCTCAAGGAGAGAAAATACAAGTATAAACTTCTTTAATCTTTTTTTTTCCAATAATGTGTCTGCTGGACAACATTATTTGTGTAAAAATATGTATTCTTTAATATTCTCTTCAGAAATATTTTACTTTTAAACTTAGAATCCAACATAGTTGGACTTTATTTACACAGACTCTAAGTCTTGTAATCTTTAGATGCAAATACATAATGAGCTTTAGGTAATCACATTTAGGTGATTATACCTTTCTTTGGGTTGTTTTCCAAAACTTATGGATCTTCAACTCTCTTATATTCAATAGTAATAAAATATACTAAAAATATGTATTATCATAAGAATTTGGTTATATTAAGAAATAAATAACACTCCTATATTACATTTTTCATTTAAGAGTATCATATGATTATTCATCTCTATATTGACTAATTTTAAATTAAGAATTCAAGTAAAAATCAGATGACATAAAAAGTAATTCACATAATCAGATTTTGTTGACTATGAATCTATATCAAATATGATAAATGATAACTCACCATTAAACTAAATGATAGGTTAACATATTACTTTATGAATGAAACTTACTAATTAAGCAAGCACATGTTAGACGAATAAAACATTAAATAATATGCCATTAAATGAGCGAAGCTTACTAAAGTCTAACTTAATAACTAATGAAACATCTATTCCAACATGTTAAGCAAAACATGATGCTATTTAAAACAAAAAATAAACGAATATCAAATATAACAAATTGAGCATTAGCTTATCAACAAGATCTCATTTTCTTTCTTTGAAAAAAGGACAAATTAATATTGTCGACCAAAACTTCTAAGCTCGTAGTGTATATGAATACATTCTTACAAATCATAAGTTGATAATAAACATGATTTGAAAAAGAATTAAACATAAACTATAACATAATAAAAATTTATACTTCTTCTTTAATTAAACAAAGGTCATCTATTAACAGTTGGACGATAATAAATCCTGGTTACTATGTATTGTATATTATATGATATAGCATAGTTGATGGTTTTAAAACATGCATAAAGATAATGGACAGATCAATATCATTGTCTAACTTAATATATATACTAAACCGATGAATACCAAACCAAACCATATATCATGAATCATAAACATGTGTCTGGTGAAGCCATAATTAAACAGAGATTAACGACAAGATATGTTTTAATAATTGATAGCATAATGAATAAATCATCAAGAGGCAATCAATTATAAAGCCTAAAGATATTTATCTTGATGATTTGAAGAGTTACGTCAGATACATCACTGCTCGATTTTGAAACAAAGCAAAGTCGATGCCCGTTAGGGTTTCGTGCTGATAATGTACTCCCTCTGTTTCTAAAAGATGAATGTTTTAGAGTTTTTACACATATTAATAAAACATCTAAAATTTTAGTTTCCAATGTCTTAATTCTCACAATTAACTATTTTCCATAACTTTTAACCAATAAGATTTTGATTAACACTTTGAAATTTGCATTTTATCATTAATTCATGCATTGAAAATGTAAAAAATGTAACTTTTTGAAACAAACTTTTTTCTAAAACATGTATCTTTTTGTAACGGAGGGAGTATTATATGTAAAAAGAGAAGAGGATAATTGATATGTATTATTCATGAATAAAGAGATCTTTTATATAAAATTACAATAGTTTGGAGATCAAGTAGAAATTAGAGAATAAATAATTTTAGGAATCAAGTAAATTTTGAAAATTTCATAATAGACATTACTAATTTATTTATAACAATTTGGGACAAACCCAAATTTTAAGTGTCCCATGTTTTCAATTGTCTAAATGTAAATACTCAATGAAGATTCATCTTCATTTTGGTGAAAATTTAAGCTAAAAAAAATAGATAAAATTTCACTAAAACTTACACTAAATTTTGAAGATGGAGTTAGGTGATCCTTCTGGATCTTGCATTTAAATACACTAAAGTAGCTAATTTACAGCTTTAACCTGTGGATCACCCGGATAAACAAACAAAGAATACATTAATTGGATTTTAAAAACGCAGTCAGTTATATAGATCATTAACAGCATGGTACGAACATCGATGGGTAAACGAACATCACACCTGTATGCATGCCAAACCGAAGAACTGAATTTAACCGCAAATCTCTTATATAATCGTGAAGCATTATAATATGTTTTGGTAGTCAGTTATCATTAGTACAATAATTTTTAAAATCATTAGAAAAATATTTTTTTCTATCTAAATATATATATATTATATTTTTATTAAACTAACTATCAAATTAATTAGTAATCTATAAAAGAATATTTTTATTTTTACCTTAAATAAAAGCTGCGAAGTTATCTAATATGGTCAACAAATTGATGAAAATTAATGATTTAAATAATAAAGATTTGATAACAATTTTTGTATCATTCATCCTTTTTGTTTAATTTTATATTCTCAAAAGAAATTAAACAATCACATTAAGCATATAATAAAAAATTAATTTTTGTAATTTACGCTATATTTAATTTTTTAGATGATTTATGCTATTAAAACTATTAAAATCTATATTTATGATCAAGGGTTTAACTTTTTTTATAATAAAAAAATACAAATGATCATAAAATCATATGAATATGAAATCTCATTTAATATATATTTAGATTATATGTATATATATATATATATATATTTATTTATTTCAATATAGTTTATATTAAAATATATATCATATATATAATACATAAACATGTTAATTAAAAATTTGCATTGAGTAGGAAACCTCAATTAATAAATATTAATATTAATAAAAATAATAATTTTGTTACATCAAATATGAATATGTAAATAAAATCATATGAGTATGAAGCCACAATTAATAAATATTAATATTAAATATACTATTTATTTTTGTAAATATGTTTTAATTTTAATTATATATCATATAAATAAACAAATAATTATTTTGAATTTTTACCAGAAAAATTATTCTAAATAAAAAGAGTTATTGTTTTTATTTATGTGATTACTCCAACTTAATTATATACATACTGGTTACTTACTTTTCAATTATTCAATATGTTCATTATTACATAATACAAAAATGAGCACAAAATAAATAATAATATGTATAAATAATGGCGAAATTGCTAAAAATGACTCAAAAATTGATTTCAAATGAAAAAGTGTACCCCAAATTCAATCAAATGCAAAAATAACCCAAAAAGCTAGTGAAAATACAACAAACTCCTTGTGAGCAAACAAAAAAACTGTATTTAATTTTAGCATAATAACATTTTCGAGTGAGAAGACTTCTAGAGAAGTTTTCTATGAGAAGACTTTCCTGTAAGTCTTCTACGGAAGACTTCTCTAGAAATCCTCTCGTAGACGACTTCCCTGTAAGTCTTTTGCGGAAGACTTCTCAAACAATAAACCTTAAAAATAATTTATAAAATTTATAAAAATTATTTATATGGGAGGAAAATAGAAATCATGTAACCACAAACATTTGTAAATGATGTAAATTTATATCAACTAAAGGTGAATTGTTTTCAACCTAGATGCTTTAATGTAAAATGAGTCATGGTATTCATTGGTTTAGGGCTTAGTAACATATGTGATAGTATTGTAGGTAGTTTTAGGCGTAGATTTTGAAATCTTATCTTTTTAACTTTTTATTTTTTGGATTTGACGAATATGTGTTAGTGATCCTCTAATAAGATGATTTTAAACACTTTCTAAGTTTATTTTATGTTTAGGGAACTGTTTTTTCGTTAATTAATTGATTTGTGGTTTCGGAAGACTTTCAGAAGACTTCCCGGGATGTCTTATAACATATAATGCAGTAGAAGACTTCATG
>CAJHQQ010003124.1:0-50463 GCA_905132885.1 Moricandia moricandioides | reverse complement strand
TTATCGAGATTGTGTCGAGAAATATTTCGTACATAAATGCAATTCTAACATTGATTTCGAGATAACCGCTGTTAACTATAACAATCGTTTGTTTTCCCAAAATTTGTTTGTTTGGATCTGACGATCCTATCCGAGAACTTTTCGTGTAATTTCTTTCTTTTAAATTACACGAAGATTTTGTCCTGGATTTATACTTCTTTTGTAGGTAAGAAATATTTCTCGGGAGTTTTCTAGCATTGATTCTGTCGTGACCGATTTTGACCCCAACAATATGTGTTCTTGGTATTCCTGTTGGATGCCAGATTCTTAATCAATTTTGTAGCTTCTTTAGGACTCCTAGTCCTGAAATTCCCCTCACTAGTTGTGTCCAAAGCCATCTGATACTGTAATCCTATACCTCTGAAGAAAGTGATAAGAAGCTGCACTTCGTTGAACCCGTGATGTTGATAATCTCTCTGATATGACTTGAATCTGATCCAGGAGTTTCTGAAAGACTCTGAAGGCTCTTGTGAAAAAGTAGCAATCTTGCTCCTCAGATCTGCTCTCGCGTCATCAAAGAAGTTACGCAAGAAACTGTTCTTGATGTCATTCCAGGATGTCAGAGATCCTGGTGGTAACTTCTTAAGCCAATATGAAGCTTCTCCAGCAAGTGAGTACTTGAAGAGCTTACAAAGAAGATAATCATGGATTTCATTGGCTTTAATAGCACTCACAAGATCCTCAAATCGCTCCATATGATCCGTAGGGTCCTCATGTTGCAAACCATGGTAAGACGTCTGCGCTGCAAGTCCGAAGAAAGCGGGCTTGATCTCAAAATATTTTCTCTGAAAATCTGTAGCACGGATGGTTGGCGTAGAACTGGTCTCACGGTTGGAGTCAGCCATTTTTCTCTGATCAGCTTGGGCATTAGCTTTAGGTTGATCTACTTCAGCGTGTGCTTCTGTTTCTGCTTATGTATGAGGGATTACAGTCCCATGATCGTCTATCTTTTGACCTGCTGCATTACGCAGATGACCGTTGAGGTCATGCAAGTCTCTACTCTCATCCCGAACCAATACTAAAGTCGCAACCATCTGTACTCGTCTTCTACTGTCGATCGATGCAATTAAGTTTCTGTCGATCGGTGAGGTGTGATCAATGTCGGTCGATGTTCGATTTCTGATGTCGGTCGATGTTGTCCGTAAAGAAGTGTCGGTCGATAATCTTCCTTTGCAAATCGTACGTTCGAGTTTCTCTGGCTCAGAGAATAGTAGTTCTAGTTCTTTATTTCTCCTGGTACTTTTTTGCATGTACCTGAAAACAAAGGAAAAGAAAAGTTTAGTAACTTGAAAGTAATAACGAACCTAGACTAAATCCTAAAAATTAAATCTAATAGCGATCAATGCTCCCCGGCAACGTCGCCAAATTTGACATGGGTGTGTTTATTGTTCAAGCAGGGTATGAATATCATAAACAATTAACTATCAAATTAACCCTAATCTTAACACACAAATAATACTTTTGCCAAGAGGAAATAGGAAGCACGGAAATGTAAATATTTTAGAACTCGAATATTAACTATTTTGACCCTTTTAACTCCAACTCTCGTGTGCGAGACGGCTAAGGCCTGATGTCGATCGACGGTGAAATCAGAAGGAAATGTTAACGAGATTTGATAAGTCCACCAAGCTAATTAGACCATCTCTCGCATGCGCCTAACAACATAGTTCAATGAAGTCTATTCTGGCACAAAACCTACTCTCGTAGTCGTCCATGTCTTACTTTCGAGATCCTAGTTAGCTACTCTAGAATGCAAGCATGAAGCACAACTCAATCGATGGATATTAACTTAACCTAGCAATCCTACATTTGGGCTAATCCATGATTGCTATCATTCAACCCTAAATCTAGTTGATAACTACTCAGACATAATCAAAGAAAGAACAATAGTCTGAATATAATGCATCAATGAAATATTGGGGTTCCAATACCAATCGCCCTAAGGATTTATGAATGTTCTCCCCTAAAAACCCTAAAACTCTAATGTTTCCCACACACTTGTGCACAAAACTCTGCACACACTTCTCTCTGTGTAATACATAAACCATAAATATAAAACTCTAAAATTTGGGTCAAAACTCGTCCAGGGCATCTTCGTCATTTGTCTCTAACCTGGGTTTGAAAATCGGTTGTATGTGATTTGTCCGTCGATCGATGGCAAGTGTGCAATATCGATCGACCTTGGTCTTGTAGTATCGGTTATATGTGATTTGGCCGTCGATCGATGGCAAGTGTGCAATATCGATCGACCTTGGTCTTGTAGTATCGGTCGACGCCACAGTAGTGTTGTCGATCGACGACTGTCTTGTACTTCTACTCTCTAAATCATCAGCTATGGATTCTTCTCTTCTAAATGCTTCAAAAGCTCCAAGTATCTCCATATATCTCCAAAACGTACATGGACCTGTAAAGACTCTAATACACAGTCTAGACACAAATAATAGACCCTAAATAGAGCCTATAACATGGCCTAAAACTAGTAATAAACAGGCTATATCACCAACTAAACACTTTCCTTGTAAATTCAGTTATATCTTCACCTACCAAATTCTAAAATTTCTTATATATGTGTCCATTCTCATAACAACATACCACGCAAGTGAAAAATAAAAAATAAAAAAAGAATGTCGAATGGCAGAAATTATTTACGAGTTATGGATTTTAATGTATGCGCATAAGGATTTTTGATGGTAGAGTGACAGATGCATTTCTCAGGGAGCTAAAGACATTCATGTACCAAGCGGGCAGTACATCGATCACGTAGGAAAGTGGTAAGATTTTTTTTCCTTGTTAGAGTGCTAGAATTTCCCCATAACTGTATGGAAGCATTTATTAAACAGAGGTTTTACACCACATTACTATATTTGGTTTCAACATGGATAGGGTTATGGTGGAAATGAAGTTAGTAGTAGTAGTAGTACTAATAGTAATTTTCAGGATGTATTTAATAGTCAAGAACCATATCATTTGCATAATTAATATAGTTATGATAAGGAGAAACATATGGTGTATCATGTTAGGGTTCATAACATGATTACTTATGCATTTTTACATGAAACCACTACAACAATAGCGGATGAAACAGAAAATGTTGAAGAACCTAACATAGATGCGAAAAGGTTTTATGAGATGTTAGCTGCTGCAAATCAACCAATCTACCATGGCTGTAAAAAAGGTATCTCTAAATTGTGTCTAGCAGATACGATGATGAATATTAAAACTGATCAATATTTATCTGAGAATTGCATGGATGCATGGGCCAAATTTTTTAAAGAGTATTTGCCAGAAAACAACGTGTCAGCTGAATCTTATTATGAGATTCAAAAATTGGTTTATAAACTTGGGTTGCCTTCGGAGATGATAGATGTTTGCATCGAAAACTGCATGATCTACTAGAGGGACGTGAGAAGTTAGAAGAGTGTCATTTCTGCAAGAAGCCAAGATTCAAACCGCAAGGACGTGGGAGGAATAGGGTACCGTACTAAAGGATGTGGCATCTACCAAATACAGACAGGTTGGAAATATTATATCAATCTGAGAGGACTGCTGGAGCGATGAGATGGCATGCTTAACATGTCTAGAGGGATGGCAAGGTCGCTCATCCGTTAGATGAAAGAGCATGGAAACATTTCAACGCAGTACACCTATTTTCGCTAGAAATATTCCGAATTTCTATATTGGGTTATGCAGAGATGGATTTAGTTCATTTGGAATATCAGGGAGACAATATTCTTTGTGGCCAGTCATTCTTACACTGTACAACTTGCCACCGTAGATGTGCACGAAAAAATAATTTCTATTCTTGACCATATTAGTATGTGGTCCGAAGCATCCAAAACGGTCGCTAGATGTTTTTCTTCAGCCATTGATACAAGAGCTGAAGGATTTGTGGTCAACAGGGGTGAGGACGTATGATTGCCTTGAAAAGTAATTTTACTATGCGAGCAGTTCTGCTATGGAACATAAGTGACTTTCCTTCTTACGGGATGCTATCTGGATGGACAACACATGGAAGGTTATCTTGTTCATATTGTCTTGGAATGACAGATGTTTTTCAACTGAAGAATGGTAGGAAGACATGTTGGTTTGGTGTCATCGTCGATTTCTTCCCCTTACCCATCCATACTGAAAAAACAAGACATTTTTTAGGTACAAAAGAGTTGTCAAAGACATTCCTCCTCAATATTTATGTGGAGAACAAATCGAACAGCAAATTGATCACTATGGAGCTTCGGAAATTGTTCCTTGTGGAGAAAATTGACATGTTGCTGCAAATATGCTTGATGGGTATGGGGTCGCTCACAATTGGCACAAGTAGAGTATATTTTGGGAGTTGTATTACTGGAAGGATCTTCATTTTACGGCACAACCTCGATATGATGCATATAGAGAATAAATATTTTGACAATATCATGAATACAATACTAAAGTTCAAGGGAAGACAAAAGAGAGCAAAAAGTCAAGATTGAACTTACATGATATTTGCTCGAGAATTGAGTTGCATATCAAGAGAAATGGAAAGGTTTCAGTTCCCATCTTCCAGTTGTCATTAGAAGCAAAGACAACTTTGTTTAACTCGGTGGCATCAGAAATGACTTTCCCTAATGGTTTTGTTTCAAACCTCTCAAGATGTGTTGAACAAGATCAAAAGTCTTCAGGAATGAAGAGTCATGATTGTCATGTGTTTATGCAACGATTACTTCCATTCATTTTTTGACGAGCTGCTTCCAACAAATTTACATGAATCACTTGAAGGTAAATATTTTGATTAAATAATAATTTATGGTATGTTATGATCAATATGGGGTTATTTTGCAGTATATAGCCATTGAAACATTCTTTAGGGACTTTAGCACACGTACGTTCATGGAAGATGTCATGCAACAACTCCATGAGAACATTCTGATCTTAATCTGCAACCTAGAGAAGATATTTCCTCCTGCATTTTTTGACGTCATGGAAAATCTAATTCCACCTCCCGTACGAGGCATTGTTTCATGGACCTGTTCATTGCGGATGGATGTATCTTTATGAGCGCTCCATGAAACAATTGAAAAGGAACGCAAAACGTTTTGCAAAGGTGGAAGGTCAATAGTTGATGGGAGCTTAACAGCCGAAACATCTCATTTCACATCATACTACTTCGCACCAGTAGTCCGCACCAGGAAGAGAGTTCCTAAAAGATATGATGATGGTGGAATCATGCCAACATATGCAGTTGACAATGTTCTTGGCATTTTTTGCCAAATTGGACGGTTTGGTGATAAATTGAAAGATGTTTGGTGGTCTAGTGAAGAGGATAAGCAGTGTCCACACTTATATTCTGCTCAACTACGAGGATGCAATGACGCGTTCGTTTGAAAGGTAAAAATATATTGTTTTTAAGTTATGTATTGAAGCTACTCTGCAACATGTATGTTAATTATAAATTGTTCAATTTTTGCAACTTGTTTGTTATACAAGTTGAAGAAGCAGTACCAGAAATATCTGCAATTGATAAGATTTAATTGGAGTATAAAGATTAAATTAGAGTTTAAATGGAGTTTTGGGAGATTTAGTTAAGGGTTTAGGGTTTCTATTTGATCACAAACAAAAAAAAAGAAGTTTAGGGTTTAATGGAAATGGGATGAAGAGTGAAATAAAGATATGAAGCTATAGAAAAGTGACTTTGGGGTTTAGGGATTTGATTTTAAGGGTTTTAGACACCTTCCTCGTAAATTTGTCGTAATCAAAAACACACTCGTGGTACATTTGTCGTAATACCTTCCTAGTAAATTCGTCGTAATAGAAAACATGTGCATTGTACATTCGTCATAACACCTTCCTAGTAAATTCAACGTAATCGAAAATGTGTGTGTGGTAATTTTGTCGTAATCGAAAACAATCACGCGGTAGTTTCTTCGTAGCCTTAGGATGAATTTACTAGGACACCTAATTTCTATATATACCGGAGGATCTGTAATGAGGTTTGACTCGTGTATTCCTCCCAATATTCTCGCTGCTGATGCAGAAACCTTTTTAGACGAGATGGTGATGGCGGTGAAGACGGCCAGAATAACTGCTCGTTGGGAGTTGATGAAAGAATGAATCAAACACCAGACCAAGAAGTGGGATTTTTCCAAGGAGCTGAAGCAGTATAAGACCGTGATGTTGGCGGAAACCAAGCTTAGGGATACTCCGCCCACCCACACCCCCCCCCCCCCGATTTTTGCGATGAACTAGAGATTCGTCCGGTTTCAATGATGGAGGTCGAATTGTCTGCTAACCCTGATCGATTCTCCTCATAGGGGTTTCTTCTGGTTTTATAATAACTCTAATTGGGGGACTATGGGCCTTATGTTTCTTTGAACAATGGCCCTTTGTGGCTCTTTTATACAAATTTGCATGCCTGCTTTTTTTCTCTTGTAGGATTTTTGAAGCGTGTTCCTTGGTTTTACTAGACCCGGAGTCCTAGAGAAATATGTCGATATGGACCTAGAGGAATCCGTTCTCTCTAGCCGGAAACAAGGAATTTGGCAGGGTTGAAGATTTTGATTCTTGGAAATCTCTGGACCTCTTCATTCTTTTCAGGGACCCTGAAGTTGATTGATAAACACTTTGGGATTTTTGGCACATTCGTACTTCGTTGGAGACCGGAGGCTCAGAAGATAGCTTAGACCTGTAGGGGGCCTGATCGCCAATATGACCCAGAGGTCGTGGGAGTTGGGATCCTAGGGGGATTTTGCATCCTTAGGAACATGGAAATTCAGGGGAGTTTGATATTATTTTCCAAGATGAATTATTAGCTCTATACCTCTAGGCACTCGGAGGATTTACGGCATTTCAAAGTGTGGCTACCGGAGGAGGAATTTTGACTGCTTCTAGGTAATTTGGAGGCTATTCAATGAAGCTTAGAGGCACTGGGACTTTAGCTAGTCTGGAACACAGGGGTTCCTAGGCATTTGATTGCAAAATCACAGATTATTTAACCTGGAGGTTATCCTTTAATATCGTATACCGCCTCCCATAGGTAGGCTCAAGCTGATATAAACATCGTAAATCAGTAGATTCTTGAACTCGCTGGTTATCCTTTAATATCATATTCCGCCTCCCTTAGGTAGGCTTTTGACTATATAAACATTGTAAATCAATAGATTCTTGAACCCTGAGGTTATCTTTATTGATATCATATTCCGCCTCCCCTACGTAGGCGCTTGCCGATATAAACATTGTAAATCTGTATATTTTAGTTTTGGACCCATAGGTTAAGCATTTTGATATCTTATTCCACCACTTGTAGGTATGATCTTACTGATAATAATATAAAAAATGATATATGCCGCTCGTAAGTAGGGCATTATCCATGTCTTATGATGCTTTACTCTGCTTCTTTCAGGAAAGCCATTATCAGACTTTTATCTCGAGCTGGTGTGACTTCGGCCCTGATAGGGTTAGGCAATCGCCATTCTTACCGATTGGTGCTGGTGTGAATCTACCTAGGGTGGTGATTCAAGCACCAGTCTTACTGCTTTCTATGTCTGGATAAGTGGGGATTATTAGGGTGCTCCAGTGATCCGGGCTTTGCACATTTTGCTGCATGTATGAACCATGGGATTCATTTACAATACTTTTCAAATATACTTCATGCTTCCTGTATTATTTTCTAGCAAGTAGCGTTTTAATGCAAGAATTCGCACAATTCGTACAAACGGTTTCAGCATAGGTTTTGGGTCATGGTTCTTATGAAGGAATTAGATATTTCTGACAGCATACTCAGGCTTGCGCGGGCCTATTCTTGCTTAAGTCGTATACCGTTATCACCGTTGTTGTGGGGGGTACTACTTAGATGGAGCGTTTGTCAGGATCGGAAGTCAGTTTAGACTTGATCCAGCTCATTTGCCCCTTTAAGTAGGTTGGTGTCCCTGCTTTTTCCTTAGTCGAAACTCATATTTTATTAGATACAATTAGACTGGAGACTTTCAACAAAAATAAAAGTAGGTTACAAAAGTGCTTAAATAATATAAACTAATAGAAAACATGATCCTAAGATCTTATTAGAAGTAGTAGGTTTTGAGGTGCAGGGCATTCCAGCAGCTTGGTTGGGTCTTGCCGTCTTTGTCTTGAAGCCTATAGGCCACTGCTCCCCGTACCCAGATTAGCTTATAGGGTCCTTCCCATCCGGGAGCGAGCTTTCCTGCTGATTTTTCTTTAGTATTTTCGAATACTCATCGAAGAACCCAATCCCCTTCCTGGAAGGTCCTGGTTTTGATCTCTTTATTGTAACTCCGGGAAATATCTTGTTGCTAAGACCAGTTTCTTATTCTGGCCTCCTCTTTCTTTTACTCTAGTAGATCACGGTCTAGACTCATCATCTCTTTGTTTTCCTCTGGAGAGAGGGGCCCAGATACAGCCTTCCTAACGTGTACTTCGGTTGGGAGAACCGCTTCGATGCCATAGACCAAGGAATAAGGTGTTTCCCAGGTAGTTGTCTTGGTTGTAGTTCAATAAACCCACAGAATCCCATGCAGATATTCTGCCCATTTCCCCTGGGCATCCTCCAGGCGTTTCTTTAGCATGTTGATCACTGTTTTGTTGGTGGATTCTTCTTGCTCATTGGATTGAGGGTGCCTTGGCCTGGCAAAAGTCAGATTTATGCCCAAGTTTCTGCAAAATTCCTTAAAATTATGGCTGGTGAACTAGGGTCCGTTGTCGGTGACAATCTCTTGTAGGACTCCGAACCTGGAGATAACATTAGTCCATAGGAATTTCCTGATTTTAACGTCCTTTATCCTTCTCAATGTTTATGCTTCAACCATTTGGAGAAATCGCCAGTTATGACAAGGAGAAAGACTTTTTGCCCTGGCGCCATCTGTAGCTTTCCGACTATGTCCATGCCCCCCACTTCCTTAATGGCCAGGGGGAGCTTACGGACTTCAAGTTTTTCAGAGTAAGTCTGGAGGCTTGGACGTCTTTTTGGCATTGGTCACAATGATTTTATTGTCGGTTTGCGTCTTCCACCATTATAGGCCAATAGTATCCTGCTCATCTGGCTCGAAGCACTGAACTGCGACCACTAGAGTGGGAGCCACATTCTCCTTCATGTATCTCTTCCACTATCATCTTCGCTTGTCTCGGCATGATACAGCACAGGTATGAGCCAGACAAGGATCTTCTAAATAATCTCCTGCTGGATAGACACTGTCTGGCTGCCTGCTTCTTTATTCTCTTGCCTTTGCTATGATCTTTGGGGAGAGTATCAGTTTCTAGATACTTTATGATGGGAGTCATCCAGGTAATTTGCCCTTCAATGGTCAAAATTACAACCGTTGCGATTTCCTCCTCCATTTCCGGCCATTGGAGCACTAGCAAGGGAATACTCATTTGGCTCTTTGTTTCTAGGGCGTACCCGAGGTTGGCCAAAGCATCGGCATGGGTATTTTGTTCACTGGGAATCTGAGTGAGTTTGCAGCTCTGGATATTCTCGATGAAATGCTTTGCTATTGTCAGGTATTTGATCATACTGGCATCCTCTGCTTGATACTATCCCTGAATTTGATTGATGATCAGTTGTGAATCAATGAATACAGGGATGTTTTTTGCCCATATTTCTTTAGCAAGCGTAAGTCCAGATATCAGAGCTTCAGACTCGCTTTCGTTGATGGTTTCTTTAAAATTTCATCTTACGTCCCATGAAGTGTGTCTCTTTCCGGGGAGATGAGCACTATGCCTACTCATGCCCCTCTTATGTTCCTTGAACCGTCTACATGAAGTATCCATTCTCCTACTTCCCCATTGTTATTTCAGATGCTTACTTCTTGTTCTACAACTGGGAGCATAGTAGGAAAAAATTGGCTACAAAATCTGCTAGCAGTTGAGATCTGATAGCAGTGGTTGGCTTGAATATTATGTTGTATTCTCCTAACTCCACCACCCATTTCGCCAGGCTTCCAAACAAACTGGCTTATGGAGCACTTATTTGAAGGGAAGGGAGGTTACCACTAAAATCTGACGGGCCTTTAAGTAGGGTCGTAACTTATGGGCTTCGACAACCAGGGTCAAGGTTAGTTTTTCGAGGTGGTTGTAGTGGGTTTCTGAATTGAGAAGAGACTTGCTGACATGGTACACCGGGAGCTGCTTGCTTTTATCCTCTCGTACCAGGATGGTGCTCACTACGTGTTCTGACACTGTCTGGTAGAGAAGTAGAAATTCTTTGTATAATGCCTTCGATAGCGGAGGAGGGGTGGTAAGGTACTCCTTGAGTTTAGCTAGGTCGATCTCGCATTTATCGCCCCATTTGAAGTCTTTCAGTTTCTTGAGAACCTCAAAGAAGGCATGGGACTTTTCTGACAACCTGAAGATGAACCTTCTTAGATCTGCCATTTTTCCGGTAAGCTATTGAACTTCTTTTATGTTCCTTGGTGATGAAATGTCGTGTATATCTCTTATCTGCTCATGCTTAGCAGAACTTGAAATTCAATTATTAGTTATCCAACTTTCGTTGCGGTAAACTATATATGTGTAAATCCTCGAAGGCCAACTCTCGTTGCGTGACCAATTTCTCTACACAAGCATTAATGATCCAGTTTGATATGTTCACTAGATTCTTTAGGTCAAGTCTCATTGTGACAAACAACCTAGCGCAACATGATTCAGTTCAGGTTATCAGTCACACTCTTGTGTTATTCCAATTATCCTAAGATCGAGTTCCTAATTAATTACTCTAAGAACAAGCAGTAAGATTAACCCTGGTGAAGGAAACAATTAGATTACCCTAGCAGTTCTATCAATCACAAGTTCATCAAACCCAATAAATCCCTAAATCTAACACGTGAATTACTCAGACATGATCATGCAAGGCATAACAACTAAATGAAGATTTTGCATCAAAATTGTGAGGGTAAGAAATATAGGAGTTCCAATCAATCTCTAAACGAGTTCTGATCTTCCCTCCAAAACCTCTCTAAGAATAATAAAGCGTAGCCTAAACAGTAGCTGGAAAACAAACTAATATAGGATAAACACGTCCAGGGGCATCATTGAAATAATGAAAAATTTTGTGCCAAAGTGCAATTCTTGATAGTCAAGCTGACTCTGCTAGTCTTCAACATTGTCAACCGACGCCAAGGTAGCGTCAGTCGACCCCCCTTCATATCTCGACTCCAACTTCTGCACATATATGGGTTTTCTTCACTTTAAGCTCCATTTTTCTCCATAATCTCAAAAATGCTCCAAAACACACCTAAATCTGAAAATACCTTAAAACATACTCGAAATGAATAATAGAGAAATCTAAAAAGGACTAATAGCATGGTCAAAAATTAGTAAAAACCATGGCATATCACATCACCACCACAAAAATCTGTATCATTAATTTTGTAACCTACCCAACCAACTAGGAAACTTTTGCGTCTTCCACTTCGTCCTCCCACTTTAGACCCCATCATCATCGAGACTGAAAAGGTAACAGCAATCTAGTTCATTTTGTACAAATGAATCAAAGCTACAGTTTACAGTTAAGTTTGGCAAGCAAATAAATGATATAAAATGCAAGGTACCTCTCGATCAGCTTCAAGTTGAAGGATATCTTGGAGAAGCAAAAGTGTCACTTCTGAACTACCACTGTAAAATTCTTGCAATAAAATCGATGTGTTATCGGGTTCAGGAATTTTCTCAGTAAGAGCAGGGATTGCTTTGAAAGACATAAGTTGCAGAAGCCAAAGGGAAGCCATAACATGATGTTTGTTTTTTGTTTGAGAATGGGACCGCATTATCTCAAAGGGAATCAGGCATTTCATCCGGTGTTGTTAATCTAGATAAACTATTGATGAATGCATCTCACACCATCCTCTCTCCCTCCCTTCAAAAGGATTTAATCTCGAATCATGTTCTTCAAGAGTGAATGAGTTATATAAATAAAGCTTCAAAGTTTTTGTTGATAAAAAAAAAGAGTTTGAAAGTGATTGGGAAAGGGTAGAATGATGAGAACAAACCATTGTATGCATAAATTGCTCATTTTCTTAGATAAATTTTGCATAATGTTCAAGCTCCTTTTTCTTGAGTGAAAGTCACCAAAAGAATTTGAACCCCACTTCTACCATAGATAAACCGTTTTCATTTACCAAGCCAAGTGATCGAGATCAAGTTTTCATTAGCAGGGATTCACCTTATTTGTGTGTCAATGAATATGAGAGTTGGTGAAAAGACTTGTTGATTGATAAGCAATGCATCTAGTGTAGAGGTATGAGAGTCCCTTTAGGCCTTGAGAAGATAGAGTATACTAAGAGAACATGCTCATGTTACGTGCTATGTCTGCCTAGGATGTGATGTTGAAAGCTAGAAAGTATATCTTTTGGTTCTGAGCTCCCATTTTCAAACCTCTCTCTCTTTCTTGTTTTCGAAAGTTCACTTGAGGACAAGTAAATGACAAGTTCGGGGGAGTTGATATCGGTCATATTTGCATAGTTTTGGTCATCTCTTTAAGTGCATTCCACGCATATAGGATATCATATAGACATATTTAGGTTGCATTCCATTACATTTGTCTATGTCAGGTATGGGAGATGTTCATTGATGAGATTGGAGGCAATGGAGGCCAAAGAAGTGGAGTTTGGAGCAAAAGGGGTTGTAGCGACCAGGCATAGCGACCAGCCTTGGTCGCTACAGACCCACATGGAGTTGCGGGAACCATAGCGACCAGGCGTAGCGACCAGCCTTGGTCGCTACAGACCCACATGGAGTTGCGGATGCCATAGCGACCAGGCGTAGCGACCAGCCTTGGTCGCTACAGACCCACAAAAGAAACCCGGGGACCATAGCGACCAGGCATAGCGACCAGCCCTGGTCGCTACAGTCGTGAATGCTGAAATTGCTGCGGGTCAAACCAGGCTTGTTGGGTTGACCCGATTTGTTTTCAAACAGATATAAATACTCTAAAAACCTAGTTTTTATTTCATTCTGGTTTTTATCTGAGACTAGACTACTCTTGGTGAAGAAGAATTTGAATCTTGAATCCTTTTTATTAATCTTATATTGATTCATCATTTTATTCTTGTTCATTGTCAATGATTTACTCTGATTCATCATTTGTTTTTGAGTTCATCATGTTTGCTAGTGAGTAGTCATTTGTAGGATCCATGGGTTAGGGTGATCTAGGGTGATTAGGTAATAGGTTAGAAGGTTTAATGTTTGATTATTCATGTTCTATGATTATTGCTAGTTTCTAATGCTAGATTAGACTTGATCACTTTAATCTAGATCAATAGGCAATTTGTACCCGAAAGGTGTTCGACGAAATGTCTGAACCAAGTGATAACTCTCTTTACTGGCTTAACCAATGACAATTGATGTTAGGAAAGTTTAGATAGTCAATAGACCCGCTCTTAATGATTGCTTGATTTAATTAGACCAAAGACATTTGATGTCTAGTGATTGAAAGCAAATGAACTTCTATCTTGATAAAGAATTAGTCTAAAGATACGTCTAGACTAGTAGACCTAAGTTATCTATAGCGTTAACCGTTTATCTTTAGTCCGAATCACCAAAGTCAAAGCCCTTGCCCATGGGTTCTCGTTTTTCCCATTCATTTATAATCCTAGTTTCGCATTGTGTTATTTGGTTACTTCACCCCATATCAAAAATTGATTGCACTTAGATTAAGTTTATACTTGCATTCTCATTGCATCATGTTTGCTTAGGATTGGATTGACACTCATCTATACTACTTTGATTAGGATAGAGTAAAATCCTTTATCATCTGCCTCCGGAAAGGATCTACTAACCACAGCTTTCTTTTGCATTTTCCAAGATATCGATGAATGGCCTAGTTGTACGAAATCGATCGTAAGTGATTGAAGATCTGAATCTACACGAAACAATATCCCTTGGCTCGGTTTTCTATTGAGATATCAAATAACTCGTGTAGCTGCATTCCAATGTCTTTTCCGAGGTTCATTCATGAAATGCAACAGAACATGGACTGAATATGCAATGGTCTAGTAACAACCCAAATATTATTAGTTTTCCAAAAAGATGCCAATATGAACCTGGGGTCGCGGAGAAGTGATCCATTTGATAAGGCCAAGCTATGATGTTTTTCCAGAGGAAAAACAATTGGTTTGGATGAAAGAAGTCCAATCTCAAAGCTAATATCAGAGATGTATTTTATTTGAAAAAAAACTTTCAAGACTATGTAAAACTTTGATACCCAAAAAATCTATACTCCAAAATCTTTCATGTGAAAATAGAAGCTTAAGTACTACTTGAATTATATAATCGCTGCAACTGACTTCCATGTGATAATCATATCATCAATATATACAAGGAATTAAAGTTGCATACCATTCTTTGTATAGGAGAATAAAGAGTAGCTTGCAAGTGACTACGGAACCCATAAGCCTTAAAAGATGTTCTGAGTTTAGCAAACCAACATCGCACATCCTGTTTCAGATCATATAGCGATTTATGTAATCTACATACTTTCCCCACTATCCACAGAAGAAAATCCTGATGGAATCTTCATATAAATCTTCTTTCAAGTCACCGTGTAAGAAAGTGTTATGTATGTATATGTGATGTATCTCCCAATTTTGAGCTGAGACTACAAATAGAACCGTTCGAACTGATGTCATCTTGTGACTCGTGAGAATGTTTCATTATTTCCCAGTACTACTAACCATGCCTTGTACCGTTCAATCGATATTTGATTGTAAATATCCATTTACGGCCAAGAAATTTCTTGCTGCTAGTCAGTGAATAAAGATTTCAAATCTTATATGTTTCGAGTGCATCAGTTTCCCTTTGCATAACGTCTATCCACTGTGGGTTTAATATTGCCTCTGCAAAATTCTTAGGTATTTTTGCAGTTGTAATTTCAGTGAGAATATACTGATGACTTAGAGAGAAGCGGTCATTTGGAAAATATATTTTCCAATGGGATACAAAAACTTTGATTTTGTACATACCAGACTTGTTTGATAGTCATTCAGATATGCATGAGCCTTCCAGTGACGTTTTATTTTTTTCAATTAAGTTTCAGCTGACTCTGAAATTGTTGTGTTTAAGCCCTCCTTGTCGATCCAATTATTCATCAACCCTAGGCCTGCTTTCCAAAGTTTCAAAAACTGGTTTGTGAAACTATTTGATGCAGATTCCCTTGTTTATGCAGTAAATTATGGGATTTCTATTTGTGACGTTTATCTCAACACCCTCGTCATCATCACTTGGGATAACTGGATACAATTGTACCACTCATTCAATCTGTCGAAATTACTAATATTAATGGTGCAATATTTGGTTCCACAAAAGAGATTTGTTATTATCTGCATGCATCTCTTTTTCAGCTAGTCTGACAGATTCTACAAATGAGAATGGGAAGACTTCTTCCTCGAATATTACATCTCGAGATACAGTGAAAGACTGATTTTTTGAGATCGATAACAAGCCATATGTTCTTGCATAAGGATAACCGACTAAAACACATTTTGACATTGAGAGTTTCAAATATATACCCTTTGCTTCCTTATTGTGAATGAAACATAATGATCCTAACACACGAAGCTGTGCATATTCTGGTTGCTTGTCATGAATTAACTCATAAGGTGTCTTCCCATACCAATAGAACTAAAGTGATTAATCAAATACGGGAATAATGGACACACTCAACCCAGAATTCTACCAGAAAATGTACTTAAAAAGGATCGCTCGAGCCACATTCAGTATGTGGCGATGCTTTCGCTCAACTCTTCTATTTTGTTGTGGAGTTCCAACAAAAGATGTCTCATGATGAATTTCTGTTAGAGAGAGTAAGAACTCAAATAGATAAACTCACCTTCATTGTCGTTTCTAATAACATTTACTAATTTGTTGAATCATCGCAAAAAAACTATAAAAGTTTCGTTTTTGTTTCTCTCTTTGCATTCATTAGGTAAACCCATGTTCCTCAGGAGTAATCATTCACACATGGTTAAAAATCATCCATCACCCAATGTGAAAGAATTTAATATGGTCACCATATATCACAATTTGTCATTTCAAAAATTGAAGAAGTTTCATTATTGCATAAAATAAATGAACACCGATTTTTATTAGCGGGATGATAAATCTCACATGCTGAATTCAACAAATCAGTAATGCTACTAGAAAAATCAAACCCTTCAAAGCTACAACTACTTTCAAAGATGGTGCCCGAGATGTCGATGCTACAGTTCCAAAGATTCTCTCACAAGAACTTTCACCATCGCATCCATTTCCAAGTTCTGAAAGTAGACCAGTCTCCCACATATACCCACTCTAATCAGGGTCCTCGTATTGCCAGTCCTAAAGAAACCAAAATAGAACCAATAACTGCATTACATGATCATTCTACATCTCAGCTGAGTGACGGATATAAAGTCAACTCCCTATCCTCAATGTAGTAAACCTCAACAAGTCTAAGATGAGAAATTTATCTCAATAAACCCAATTGTGTCTGTCAAAACTATTCGTTTATCTCCTAAGACGTTATATGTTGGAGTAGATTTTTTAAGTTCTCTAAGATGTCTATTCTAAACGTTAGATGGTCAGTAAATTTTGTATCTAAAATCTAAGTAGGAGAATATTTCTTACATGAAAAGTGTTTATAGACACTAACGGTGTGTGCATTGATTACATTTCACACTAAGTTATTGCTAATTGCTCAATCCTTGGACTGCCGTTCGATCAACTTCAATAGTCGACATATTAACATGTGCATCATTTGACTGTCACACAGGTACATTTACACGACATGTTCTTCCTCTGCCACGGCCGCTTGAGGCGCCAGCTTCTTCAAATCTTCCTTTACTAGTTTAACTACGAGGTCGATCACCACACCATTCTAGATATCTGAGAACTTGGAAGCAACTCTCAGCTGGATGACCTGCCTGATATGTTCTTGTCTCATGGTCGTGTGACATGTTGACTCACAAACACCATTCACTCTTGACGTTCATCGCTCCTTCGTTTCTTTACCCAAGTATTGTCATCTTATGTCACTTTGAGGTACACATTCAAGACTTGGGATCAGCTCTTGCATCAACAAAGGAGAGTAAATAGTATCAAAGGTAGTCTCATCGAGCCCCGTCAGAAATTTATCTTCTCCACATTGTTTCTCCAGAGTAGCACTCAGCTTTCACTATTGCAACACATCTCACCATTGGTCGATAGCTACAAAAATGTCCCAAATTTTATTGAACTTGCCATAGTATGTCTCAATACTGATACATGTTCGATGGCAATTTGCAAGCTCCTTGCATAGCTGTTATGCGAGAGGTCTGTTAGTGACGCAAAATCTTCTTCTAATATGCTCCCACAAATCTCGAGCGAGTGGTTTGTGTGAGATACTCGATTGCAGCTGTGGGTCAATTGTCATCTCAACGCGTTGATGGTCTTCCAATCTTCATAGTCAGACGAGTCCTCTGTTGGATGGATAAGACATCCATATACAAATCTAAACTTGCGAGAACTTAGAGCACTCTCCAACTTAGTCGCACATTCTTCATAGTTATCTCCACACAAAAGGGTGTGAGAGATAACACTTATGGGATTATCACTCAAGATGATATCATACAACGAAATATTTCGCGTATGTGTTGAGAATCCAGGTCTAGTCGCAGAGGTCACAGTCGTTGAAGAATGTTCATCCATAATTTTGAAACACAAATTTTAGTATAGATAAAGATCCTTATGAAGAAAACAAAGAGATTGAGAATTTTAAGTGTCTGGCTCATGACATCATGAAAAGAGGCAGAAGATGTGGAAATGGTTTCTTGATCTTATTTACACATGAGGTATCAAGTATGTAACCTAGATATATGTGGAAGCACACTGGCCTAGTGATCAAGGTTTAAAGAATTCTATATCAGGTGTGGGGTTTAATTCTCAGAGGAAGCAGTTTCTTGCAGTATGAACCGTTTATTATGGTGTATGTTGTAGAGAGAGTTTATCAATCAAAAATATCGTACATGTAGAATCATTTACTGATGTGAGTGTCGTGGAGAAAGATACAACGTGGAATTTTTGTCCGTAAAATTATTTATCATAATTGCATATGTTATAGGTAATTACATTATATATATAATAAAAATAAATATTATATTGATGATGTAACGGTGTTTAAAAATATATTGCTACACCTATGAGAACATATCATATAAAATAAATATAAAAGAAAATGTCGGTTATCTTAAAATATACTCCCTCCGTTTCAAATTAGATGATGTTTTAGGAGGTTTATGTTGTTTCAAAATATATGATGTTTTGAGATTTTTAAGGTAACTTTTGAAATTTTAAGGTTAGGTTTAACTTTATTGAAATTGTTCAACCAATAAAAATTTACAGTCTTTTCTATAATTGGTTGAATGATTTTGAAAATATATTTTAAAAGTAATTTTTAAATAACTTTGAATTTATTAATCTTTGTACATTAAGCCAAAACATCATCTATTAAGCCAAAACATCATCTATTAATCTCAGTCAGCAAAGCTTTAGTCATGTTCTTAGGGTCATGACTGAACCTTATTGTTTTGCAAGGTCTTTTTATTTTTTTGGGGGCTTTGTTTAGACCTCTGCTTTAGTTAGCATCCATTGATGCATTAGGTTTTGTTTCAAATCCTAATTGTATTCTCTGTATCATTATCATGATAATGAAATTCACATACTTAAAAAGAAAAAGAAAAAAAAACTTCTTAACATCATCTATTAAGAAACGGAAGGAGTATCTTCCAATAAAAAAAAGTATAAGTTCTTTAGTATCACGTATTCCATGCTCCTGCCAAATCACCTAACGACATCTTCGATAATCGTCTCGGGAATGATAAAAGGAAACGGACAAAAGCACCCAGTCTGGATCATACCACTTGAAAGAATCAAGCGAAACGGTATACTACGTAGTAAAATGGCGATGCATCTTAATCTTTATTTCTTTTGATGTATTTCGGCTGTGAATTAAATAGATTTCATAAAAATAAGAAAAAAAAACATTTCAGCACAATTCCTAAAGTCTACAGCCCACAAATCAAGCAACACGAGTGTCTTAAAGCCAAATAAATTATTAGTGTTACATCTAGTTGGTAAAAACATCGAGATCTCTATCAAACACATCAACCTCATTTAGTTCTTTGTTCTTAGTATTTACGTTTATTAGATTCTTGTTATCATTATGTGATGTTGTAAAACGACTATCGATTCAGTCCATTTTTCTCGAATTAAACCTGATTTCATCATTATTTTTCTAAGAATATTTGTGCACTAAAGTTTTTATTCTCAAATTAATAAATACAAACACTCTCAAATATCTAGTGTAGATTTTAGGATCCACAATCCTTTTGTTTCAGATAGGATTGGACAAAACCAAAGTGATGATTCTAAACATCTGAAGTAAATCGGGAGCTTTCCAAAATGTTGTCCGCATTATTGAGTGCAAAATCTTCACGTCTATGAATCTCTTTAATCTGCAACCAAAAGTATATATATATATAGATCCTGAACATAATGAATTACTGACTAACTCATAATTATAAAAAGATGACTACCATCCAAGCAAAAACATTATGGATTAGGTGCGGATCTAAAACTATATTTAACCGAGGGCATATAAAAATTGTTCACTATATTTTCTAATTTGATAAGGGACACTGTCATTGATTAACTTTAATTGCTTAATAATGAAAAATGATAATGACCCCATACGTTCCTTACTACGTCCGCTCCTGTTATGGTTCCCTTTTGTATTTATATTTATGTAATAAACAAATTAAAACCTTAAAAATATAAACAATTTGTGAAAAATTCGTTATGCTCCTGTGCACTAGCATCTCATCCTTTATGTAGCGTACCTGATCATGAGGCAGATCTTTAAATTGTGGCAAAACAAGACGTTCAGTGAATTCAATGTATGAAGCAAGGACCGATTTGACTACACCGTCTGAAAACTCTACCGGAAGCTGCTCCGAGAGTGATGACACTTGTAGCAATAGCTCATCAGTACTCACTGAAATTAATCAAACAATCCAATCAATGGTTGACAAAATAGATTTTGTTTATACAGATATGTAGATAACTAACCTTTGAGAACTCCTCCGTCCTGGTTGAGATCAAATCCATTTTCCTCAAGATAATGTATGATGCAGTTGATGTCACTGAAACGGTGTTTAAGTCGATGAACAGCAAAGGCAAGATGGTTCATTGTGTAGCCGTTGATAAAACGCCCAAGCCGCCAGTTCGTTTTCTCTTCAGCATTCACGACATGTAATTATTTAGTTGAAATCAATATGTAATAATTAATTAAAGAGATGTGATTTAGAGAGTGTATAATATATACTCGGCAATTTGCTTAAATTCGCTCCATGTTGGCTTCTCCCATATTAAGGATCCAAGAATACTTGACAGAAGGGCTTGCTTGCCTCCTTCTGGCTTTAGATACTTCCTTATTATCTCCTGATTAACATTGAATAAATTACGAGTAGAACCAACAAAGAAACACCAAATAATAACGAGTGATTTGGGTGGGATGATAATATTTTAAATGAATGACAGTGATGTGACTTAAATATATTTGATTGATAATACCTTTCATTTCACCATCACGGAAAGTCTGATTGTTTATATAGCATGTTTAATTAATTAATTGATGTTAGGGTATATTATGTGTACGTTTAATTAATTTAATTGATGTTAGGGTATAAATTAAACACTATATGAAAACTAACATGATCCTGAAAAACTCATATTTCCCATAACAATTAAATTAACTACAAAAGTTTTAAGTAAAAATTATTTTGACACTATTTGAGAGTAGTACGTTACATCATTTTTCTCTAATAGCTTATTTTAACCATTATTGCGATTTATAAAAAATCTCTAAATAGTAAATTTTTGCTCTTAAATATATGTGTTTGCGAGATCACTCATACCTGTGATGCAGGGCTTAATTCGTCTACAAGAATTTCACCCATAACAGCCGGGTAAGGGTCCATTGCTTAGGCCATGGCCATCCTCAGGGGATCTTAATATGGGGAGGAGAAAACCAGAGACCTCGCAGGTTCTTCTTTGGAAAATCAAGGCCACCTCCTATTTTATATCCATTATCCATGAAGAAACTTGAAATGGAGTCTATTCCATATATAACCATCGACCTATCCATACAAAAGAAAATAATTCACGAGATTCATATTATAATGTTAAATAGGATATATTTTTCCCATATTCAACACAAAAGAAAGTTTTCATTTTTCTAAAGTAAATGTTCTTCCATTGTAAGTGTTTTAGCAAGAAGATTAGAACACTTCTATCTAGAGTCTCTAAGGAAAGCTAAAAAAAAAAAAAAAAATATATATATAAGAAAGAAAAGACAAAAGCAGAAGAAAGAGAGGACATGCATATTTTCATATGAGAAACTCTAATATGAAACCAAAATGACACATATCTTCTATCTAGGAACATCAATTTTTTTTTTAAAAAAAAATAATATAATTATGTAGTTAAAATAGGATCATTGTTTTTTTTGTTGGAGAAATTTTTGTAAGCTATCAGCAATACGGATGTCCTTACTATAGAGTCAGATTCACAGCTCTTAGTTAATTTTCCTCTATTAGGTGACTAGATTAAATAACCTTCAAAGTATTACTTTTCCTTTTATTCCACGTTATACCAACATGTAAGCGGAATTTTTTGACTAAAAGCACTTTCAATGAGAGTTTCTAACTCCGGGGTTCTCAAGTTACATCTGCGTTCGCCTTGAATTCCATATGATGATCATCTTCACATCTTCACTATGGTTACTTGTGGAACCCAAAAAGATTTACGATTTTTTACTAAAACATCGTAGAAACGTAAAAGAATTTTGTGATGCTATTTAGTTAATGTAATATCTTTTTTTTCTTTGTAATGAAATTATGAAAAACTCCAAATTCTATATGTAACATGGGATTTCTAAAATTATATAGAGAATACCTTAAGTGTCATGAAAGTGAAGTGATCGTAGCAAATCTTCTCGTTGTCCACGGACTGAACTAGTTTCCCATATCCTTTTCGTTGTTTGGTTCTTCTTCAAGTACGTCTCTAATATATTCTCAAACACATTCCGAAGAAATAATTCGCTTCCTCCCTGCATATAAACGATGCATCATATATTAGATAGTATATAAATACTATCTAATTTTTGATGAATCAAGAACCTTGAAAGATGAAGTTGGAGCAAGTCGGGAGAAACCATGTTGGGGAAATCCTTGACTTTGTGAATGAGAAACAAAGTTTTGCGTGATTGTTCTTATTTATAAACACATTTCTATGCGAGGAAAAGGAGTCATGATGTCCATTTCCAGGATTGTTGATATTTTATTGGGCTTGGTGAGATTTATGCACGTCTTTCTTTTACACAATGAAATATATAAGTCATTCAACGAATCCTCTTTATCAGAGTATGCACGTCTTTGCTTTACTTATTAATAAAAGATCTAGAAATGATACACGAGATTTAGTGTTCATATAACTCCACCTAGAATCTTATCAGCTTTATGGCAAGCACTTATGTTTTTGTTAATAATAATTAGACATAATGCACGAGATTTTCCTTACCAATGAAAAGTGAGCTCCACCACTATGATTCATGACGAGATAATATTATTTTTTATTGGCTAGGGTGGGATTTAAATTATATAAAACCATTCAGCGAATACTCCTCATCAGATTATGCACTTCCTTTGTTGATTTATTGACTCAAATATTTTAAACATGATACACGTGATTTTCTTTACCGACCTCATTAGTATTTTTTTCGGTATGAACTTAGTATTACCACCCAGTTAAAAGTTTCTTATGGCTAAATCCACCTTAGAGAAACGGATTGGTGATCTTGAAGAACAAAATCTATTGTCTTATGTTATTACGTGGTCTTCAAGTTTTTTTTTTAATTGGAATAAGTCATCCTAGTTTGTAAGAGCTAGTGATGAGTTAGTTTAGCTATTTAGTTGAGTCTTTTTCGTTAAGTTGTTAAGACCATGTAAAGTCTATTTAAAGATTGTCTTTGATTACGTTGAATGCAAGCTTTCACATTCACTCTTGATCTTTCAAAAAACCAACAAGTGGTATCAGAGCCACAACGAACCTAAGAGAAAGAGAGAAAAGAAAAGATGAGTGAAAGAGAAACGTTGATCATTCCAAAGTTTGATGGAGATTATGAGCATTGGGCAATGCTCATGGAGAACCTGCTGAGATCCCAAGGAGAGGTGGGATCTGGTTGAAACGGGGTTCACATCGCCAGAGATGGATGCGATTCTAACAGAGGCACAAAAGACAGAGCTGGCTGAGAAGACAGTCAAAGACCACAAAGTGAAGAACTATCTATTTGCATCAATAGATAAGACGATCCTTAAAACCATTCTGAAGAAGGAAACGTCGAAGAACTATGGGATTCCATGAAGAGAAAGTTCCAACGCAACGAAAGAGTGCAGAGTGCACAATTGCAGAGGCTAAGAAGAAGCTTCGAAATATTGGAGATGAAGATAGGAGAAACGATCACAACATACTTTGCAAGAGGGATGGAGGTGCCAATGATATGCGAAATCTTGGAGAGGATATGCCAGATGCAAAGGTGGTGGAGAAGATACTGAGAACTTTGGTTGATAAGTTCACCTATGTTGTATGCGCTATAGAAGAATCCAACGACATAAAGGAGTTGACAGTGGATGGGCTTCAGAGTTCATTGATGGTGCATGAGCAAAACCTCAGCAAGAACATGGGAGATGAACATGCCGTGAAGGTTGAGGGTCAGTGGAGATCTGACTATGGCAGAGGCAGAGGCCGAAATCAGAGCACCTCACGAGGACGAGGTAGAGGAGGATTTCAAGGTAGAGGGTGTGGGAGCACAAGCTATAACAAGGAGCATGTCGAATCCTACAAGTGTCACAAATTTGGGCATTTCAAGTTTGAATGTCCAAGATGGAGAATGAGGCAAAATATGATGAGATGGAGGAAGATACGCTTTTAATGGTGCATGTAGACACCTTTGAAGAAACTCAAGAACATGTATGGTTCTTGGATTCTGGTTGCAGCAACCACATGTGTGGAACCAAGGAGTGGTTTGTGGAGTTTGAGAGTAACTTTCGTCAAAGTGTCAAACTTGGAGATGATAGCTAGGAGGATGATGGTAAAAGGAAGAGGGAGTCTGAGATTAGAGATAAATGGAATCATCACAGTGATTACATCTGTCTACTACGTACCCGGGTTAAAGAACAACATCTTCAGTGTTGGACAACTACAAGAGAAGGGCTTCGGATCATCATTGAAGATGATGTATGTGAGATCTGGAGCAAGCAACAGAAGAGGCTGATCTTTAAATCAAACATGACCAAGAACATGATGTTCATGGTGATGGCTCGTGTTAGAAAAGCTAAAGAAGAAGAGGAAACCAAGTGCTTGCAAGTAACGGCGAATAATGATCAACTGTGGCACAAGCGTTTTGGACATCTAAACACAAGAAGTCTGAGCTCATTAGCAGAGAGAAGAACATGGTGAAAGGTTTGCTTGCTCTAACTCAAAACGGAGACGGGGTGGTGTGTGAGATATGTATGAGAGGGAAACAGAACAGAGAAAGCATTCCGAGGAAGAGTACGTGGAAAGCAACACGCGGTCTGCAACTAGTCTACAGTGACATTTGTGGACCAATCACACCAACATCAGAGAGTGGGAAGAGGTATATAATCAACTTTATTGATGATTATAGCAGGAAATGCTGGACTTATTTCTTAACCGAGAAGTCAGAAGCATTCAATACCTTTAAGGAGTTTAAAGCTGGAGTGGAAAGAGAGTTAGGAAAAACTCTTGTGTGTCTAAGAACAGACAGAGGAGGGGAGTATAATTCGAAGGAGTTTGAGGAATACTGCAAGAAGAGTGGAATCAAGAGGCAGTTGACAGCATGATATACTCCTCAGCAGAATGGAACTACCGAAAGAAAGAATCTAAGTGTCATGAACATGACAAGATGTATGCTTCTGGAAAGGTCAGTGCCAAGAAGATTCTGGCCAGAGGCGGTACAGTATGCAGTGCACATTCTGAATAGAAGTCCATCGGCGGCAATAAACGAAGTCACACCTGAAGAGAAGTGGAGCAACAACAAGCCATCCGTGGACCATCTCAGGATCTTTGGGTGCATTGCCTACGCTATGGTCCCATACGAAAGAAGAATCAAACTTGATGAGAAGAGCACAAAGTGTGTATTCTTTGGGTTAAGCAGAGAGTCAAAGGCATATCGCCATTATAATCCAACAACGAAGAAAATCCTGATAAGCAGAGATGTGCATTTTGATGAGAATATTGGTTGGGACTGGGAAGAAGAAGCAGAAGAGAAGGAGCTGGAGTGAGAAGAGGACTGAAACTAACTCAGAAACTGGAGAGAACGTTGAACCAGAAGAAGCGCAACATGAAGAAGATGTTAGAAGCAAATGAAGAAGAAGTAGAAGTTAACGCAGATGGTGAAGAAGAAAATACAGATGCTACTCTTGCACAGACACAAAACCAAGAAGGATCAGGAAGAAGGAGACAAGCACCAGTGTGGATGAAAGATTACATCTCTGGCAATGAAGGCTTTATCATTGCAGAAGAGGGAGAAGATGTGATTGATCTGTTCATCGCACACGGAGATCCAAGTACCTTTGAAGAAGCTGAACAAGAAGAAGTTTGGAGAAGAGCGATGGAAGCATATATTACTTCCCATAGAAGAGAACAATACTTGGGAGCTGATGGAGCTACCTGCAGGCGCAACAATGATTGGAGTAAAATGGGTCTTCAAGACGAAGTTCAATGAATGAGGAGAGATTGAGAAGTTTAAAGCGAGATTGGTGGCTAAGGGTTATCATCAGAAGGAAGGTGTAGACTTCCATGAGTTCTTTGCTCCATTAGCAAGATGGGACACTATCAGAATGTTGATTGCTTTGGCTGCAGAGAAAGGATGGAACATGTTTCAACTCGACGTAAAGAGCACTTTTCTGCAAGGAGAACTAAATGAAGATGTTTACGTCGAACAGCCAAAGGGTTTTCAGATTCTGGAGGAGTCAGGGAAGGTGTACAAGCTAAGGATGTTACTCTATGGGCTAAAGCAAGCTCCCAGAGCTTGGTACAGCCGCATAGATGGATACTTCAAGAAGGAGGGCTTCGAAAAATGTTTTTGTGAACACACATTGTTCATAAAGAAAGGTGAGAAGGTGTATTGGTGGTTTAGTCTCTATGTAGATGATCTTATCTACACTGGAAACTCAGAAACAATGCTAGCAAGGTTCAAGACATCTATGATGGAGGAGTTGCGATGAGTGACTGGGAAAAATGAAGTTCTTTTGGGAATAGAAGTGATTCAAGACGAGCAAGGTATCTTCATCAACCAGCAGAAGTATGCAAAAGAAACCTTGGTGAAGTATGGAATGCAGAACTCCAACTCTGTGAGAAATCCCATCGTGCCTGGAAACAAGTTGTCTAAAGCTGGAGCTGGAGAGGAAGTAGATGCAACAGAGTTTAAACAACTCGTGGGAAGCCTAAGGTACCTAACTGCAACTCGACTAGACTTGATCTATTCAGTGAACTTGGTGAGTAGGTATATGGAGCGTCCAATGAGCAACATATGCTGGCAGCAAAAAGAATTTTAAGGTACGTTCAAAGAACTACTGATTATGGTATCTTCTATAAGCGTGGACGAGAATAGAGAGTGGTTGGATTTGTAGATAGTGATTACGCAGGAGATGCAAACGACAGAAAGAGCACTTCTGGTTTTGTCTTTATGTTGGGGGGAGGAGCAGTGTCGTGGGCATCAAAGAAAGCAACACATAGTGACTGTCAACAACATAAGCTGAGTTCGTTGCAGCTGCATACGGAGCATGCCAAGCAGTGTGGATGAGAAATGTGTTAGAAGAAATTGGGTTCAGACAAGAAGGAGGAACAACATTGTTCTGCGACAACAACTCCACAATCAAGTTATCTTAAAAATCTGGTGCTACATGGAAGGAGTAAGCACATTCACGTCAGGTACCATTTCTTAAGGGAGCTTGTGAATGATGGAACCATACAACTTGAGTACTGTCCTACTGGAGATCAACTATTTGATGTCATGACCAAGGCCGTGAAACTCGAGACGTTCGAGAAGCTGAGAGGAAGGATGGGTGTTTGTGTAAGAAAGAAGTAAACTGAAAGGAACCATTTCAGTTTAAGGGAAGAATTGAAGAATAAAATCTTTTGTCTTATGTATTACGTGGTCTTTCAAGTTTCTTTTTAATTGGAATAAGTCATCCTAGTTTGTAGGAGCTAGTGATGAGTTGTTTAGCTACTTAGTTGAGTCTTTTTCGTTAAGTTGTTAAGACCATGTAAAGTGTATTTAAAGACTGTTTTTGATTACGTTGAATGCAAGCTTTTTCACATTCACTCTTGATCTTTTCAAAAAACCAACAGATCTGAATCGATCCAAGGAACGACCAGTTAACCAATACAACCTTCCTTTTTAGGTTAAATAACCGTATATATCATGGCTGTATATATGAATCTTGATTGGGACTCAAACCCAACATACTTGATATCATCGGAAAATACAAAGTGTTTCATCTTGACATAATTAGCACTGGTCGGGTTCGCTAGTGCAAGGGGCGTTATCACTTCTGCAAAATTCTTGAGCCCGTTATGAATAAATGCTCAGTGGACCCTATGTGAATAAATGAATCTTGATTAGCTTTTATTTTACAATGAAAGTCTAGGTGTATATTTAGTGAAGGATTGTAAAAGTGGACCTTGTTGTGAATTGTGATTTAAGTGCTTGATGTGCCATTTGCATGGCTTCTCATAAATGCTAGTATGATTGTGGGATGCAAAATTGGTTCAAAGTTGTGTGAGAGGGTGCCAAGAAAAGCATTGTAATTCACAGAAAACACAAAACTTTTGGAGACGCTTAAAAAAATTGTCGAAATTTTCTACGGAAATTTTGAAAAAAATGTCAAAATGGACAGTCCGTCGAAAATTTACCGACAAAGATATGTTTTTATGGTGTTGTGCAGGCCTGAGTTATTAAAAAAAAAAGTGTTGAGTTCGTGAACCTCTAGAAGTGGATGAACATGTAGTCTCCAAGTGAGATAACTGTTAGGCATTAACGTGGTTTTTATTCGTCATGTTGAACGTCAAGAAGGGATTTTCAATTTGTGCTGATGTACACATGGTTAGGCCCAGAATGCAAGTGGTAGGGGGACTCAAGTAAACATATGAAACTTTCCAAGATATTTTGTGTGATTTGGTGAATTGATTGTTTTCCATTTGAGGTGTTTACTAGTGAGCATACACATGATACAATATACATTGTACAGTTGAGATATTAAACAAAATATGAGATGAAATTATAAATTATCATAAATTTACAAGATATTAGATGTTTGGACTAACATTTTGTGTTGAATGGAAAATTGATACACAAACTAAATCACATTCACACACACACAAACTATTACAACTGAAAACAAATTAAAACCCCAACAAATATTACAAACCATATTCGTGAACCATGTGATCCATTTTACATATTGGTATCAATAATACCATCACGAGATGTAATATAAAACTATTTTTTTCACTCCAAAGAGAAGAATAGCATAAAGATCAAGCAAAAACACTCACAAATTTGAACATTTATTGCATACAAACACACACATGTTTCAAATTTGAGACACTGAGCCGAACAAAGCAAGTTCGGTTCTAGAATTGTGTTTCCAAACGTGTGCTTTCCATTACGTGATTGGGACAATCGAGTTCAAAGGCTTAACGTATATGACATTCTTTGATCTGCATCATAACGGGAATTGAAAAATGCTAGATTATTAAAAATAAAGCAATTAATGTGAATTGTCTTTTCTCTTTCTGCTACCTCATCACTCGGCGTATCTTTGAACTGTGGAAGAACTAGACGATGAGTGAACTCAATGTATTAAACCGGGATTATTTCAGTTACTCCATCTGCAAATTCAACCGCAAACCTTTCGGAGATGGAGGAGATTTGTAACAGTAGACCATCTTGGACTCACTAAGGGGGAATAAAAGAGAGAGAAAAATTGCAACGTTACAGATGTAAAAATGAGAAATGGGTCAAAATAATACCATCAAAAGGAAGGAAAATTGCAAAACTAAAAGGGCTATGTCATAACTTTTTTAAAAAATATTGGGGTTAGTGTGTATGTGGATATGAAATATCATGAGGGAAATAAGTAAAAGAAACCTTTGAGAATTCATCCATCACTGTTGAGTTTTAATCCCTTCAAGATACTCTTTGACACATTTAATTGTAACGACCCCGATTCTTAAAATTGGTTTTGGTATCATTTTGTCTATTAATTAAATTTCTCTAAACCGACCTGGTTCCTTTTGGTCTAATTAATTATTTTAACCTTATGTTTATTTTTATGAACCAAACCGTGTGTGCGTATAATTAAAGTGTATATATATATCCTCTTCTTCTTCTAAACCTAAAAGTCATGCGCCGTAAGAAGCTGCGATTGCTCCTCGAAGCTATGCCATGATCCATCTGTTCCTTCATCTCCTCCCCATCTCTCGTGCTCATCAGCTGTGCCATTCTCTTCTTCCCCTCGATTTTATTCATGTGCTTGGTGTGTTTGATGACGGAGAGGACGTGACACGTCCACCATCGATGATCACCACCAGTCACTACTCTTCACCGCATGTCCATGGATCACCACCGCAGAGCGTGGTTCACACCGGAGGAAACTACTCTTGTCACCAGAGACTTGGATCCGTGGAGTTAGCCTTTCCTAGAAGGTTATTGCATCTTGTAGTTGTTTCTTTTGCTGTAAGCAACATCTTTTATTAGTGAAACCTAAAGCTAATATTTTTGTATTTATTATTTATTCATGTCATGGTGCTGTGCTTATACAATCGTGCTTTGGATCATGTTAATTCTCCAATGAAGTGGCAAACCCCATCGCTTGCATGATTCTAGGTGAAACCCTAGGTTTCTTGGTGCTCAAGTCATATTGGGTTGAATTCCGATCCGTTTCCGGTTTTCCAATAAGGCTAAGTGAGGGCTATTCCCAAACTTCTTGTGCACGGTTTAGGATTTTGAATAACATAATTTATTTATAATATGTTCCGTCTTCGTGAATTGAGTCTATTAGAGGTTGCTTGTTTAGTCATTAGGTTCTCTGTTAAACCGGATATAGGGTGTTAGAGGGTTCAACTTTACTTGTTCTTTGATAATTGATATTAAATATATATATATATATATATATATATATACTATGTACAAATATATATTTATTGAGAATTGAGGTGTAGTGTTGTGGTCGACTACGGAGACGTACTTCCGTAGAGTAATTTGTGACCAATGTGTTTTGTGTGGAGATGTTGCGGCACAACATAGTCGACCTGTTGTTGCCAAGGCTGAGGTCGATAAATCGTCTCCGGACGTGTGTTACCGAGCACGTATTCGGCGTTGTTGTTTTTGGCCTGTTAGTGGGCAGCGGGTGTGTATCTCGCTAGGACCATTGTTTGATCTTTGGGTACTTTAGGTACCGTGTTGTTACGTGTTAGAATTAAATTATATTTATTCATAATATTATGACCGGGTCCATGGACTTCGGGTTTAGCATCCCATACCTCACTGAGTGACTCCCCTGTTGCTCACCCCTCTTTCTTCCCCTTTCAGGTGAGCATGACGAGTAGTCGGATATCTGGACGGTTTGGTGTCTTTGGGATCTTCGTATTTTTATTTTGGTTTTACTCAACATTTCTATTTATAATATTTCGGTTTTCTAAATTTGAAAATAATTTATCCGCATTAATTTTATTAAATGTTTCAATATTTTATTAGATATTTTTATAAATCGGTTTAATTCAATATTTTACTGGTAGTAGTACACCGTTCTCAAGAGAGGAGGACACGGGTGTTACAATTTGGTATCAGAGCGGGTTCCGTCCCGGCTCCGACCCGGGATGGCGATTTATGGGACTCGGTTTTCAATGATTTTCCATGTTTTCATGATTGGGAGTTTTCAAAAAAAAGACACCCTTCTGTCAAAGATTATTCGATTAGTCGTTAGCATTTCTCATTTTTGTTTTCTTTTGCAGGAGAAACCCAAGTTTCTGTTTGTTTCCTTTGTTTCTCATAATTTCATGTTCTCTTCTCCTTCGTAATTGTTGAAGTTCATTTCGAGTTCTGCTTGGAATTCGGGACGAATTCCAATTAAGTGGGGGAGAATTGTAACGACCCCGATTCTTAAAATTGGTTTTGGTATCATTTTGTCTATTAATTAAATTTCTCTAAACCGACCTGGTTCCTTTTGGTCTAATTAATTATTTTAACCTTATGTTTATTTTTATGAACCAAACCGTGTGTGCATATAATTAAAGTGTATATATATATCTCTTCTTCTTCTAAACCTAAAAGTCATGCGCCGTAAGAAGCTGCGATTGCTCCTCGAAGCTATGCCATGATCCATCTGTTCCTTCATCTCCTCCCCATCTCTCGTGCTCATCAGCTGTGCCATTCTCTTCTTCCCCTCAATTTTATTCATGTGCTGGTGTGTTTGATGACGGAGAGGACGTGACACGTCCACCATCGATGATCACCACCAGTCACTACTCTTCACCGCATGTCCATGGATCACCACCGCAGAGCCGTGGTTCACACCGGAGGAACTACTCTTGTCACCAGAGACTTGGATCCGTGGAGTTAGCCTTTCCTAGAAGGTTATTGCATCTTGTAGTTGTTTCTTTTGCTGTAAGCAACGTCTTTTATTAGTGAAACCTAAAGTTAATATTTTTGTATTTATTCTTTATTCTTGTCATGGTGCTGTGCTTATACAATCATGCTTTGGATCAGGTTAATTCTCCAATGAAGTTGGCAAACCCCATCGCTTGCATGATTCTAGGTGAAACCCTAGGTTTCTTGGTGCTCAAGTCATATTGGTTGAATTCCGATCCGTTTCCGGTTTTTCCAATAAGGCTAAGGTGAGGGCTATTCCCAAACTTCTTGTGCACGGTTTAGGATTTTGAATAAACATAATTTATTTCTAATATGTTCCGTCTTCGTGAATTGAGTCTATTAGAGGTTGCTTGTTTAGTCATTAGGTTCTCTGTTAAACCGGATATAGGGTGTTAGAGGGTTCAACTTTACTTGTTCTTTGATAATTGATATTAAATATATATATATATACTATGTACAAATATATATTTATTGAGAATTGAGGTGTAGTGTTGTGGTCGACTACGGAGACGTACTTCCGTAGAGTAATTTGTGACCAGTGTGTTTTGTGTGGAGATGTTGCGGCACAACATAGTCGACCTGTTGTTGCCAAGGCTGAGGTCGATAAATCGTCTCCGGGCGTGTGTTACCGAGCACGTATTCGGCGTTGTTGTTTTTGGCCTGTTAGTGGGCAGCGGGTGTGTATCTCGCTAGGACCATTGTTTGATCTTTGGGTACTTTAGGTACCGTGTTTGTTACGTGTTAGAATTAAATTATATTTATTCAGAATATTATGACCGGGTCCATGGACTTCGGGTTTAGTATTCCATACCTCACTGAGTGACTCCCCTGTTGCTCACCCCTCTTTCTTCCCCTTTCAGGTGAGCATGACGAGTAATCGGATATCTGGACGATTTGGTGTCTTTGGGATCTTCGTATTTTATTTTGGTTTTACTCAACATTTCCATTTATAATATTTCGGTTTTCTAAATTTGAAAATAATTTATCCGCATTAATTTTATTAAATGTTTCAATATTTTATTAGATATTTTTATAAATCGGTTTAATTCAATATTTTACTGGTAGTAGCACACCGTTCTCAAGAGAGGAGGAGACGGGTGTTACATTAATGTCCTTGAAACGATGTTTCAATGGATGAACCGCAGAAGGCAGAACCAAGATGTTTCATTGTATATCCGTGGATAAGTGTCCATGCCGCAAACTCGCTTTCTCTTTACATTTCAAGATTACATTTGTTCTAACTATCGAGTTTTATACAGTTAAAGATATATGATTACTGATCACAAGGTTATAAATAATAATTTATCATTATAGTATTTTAATTAACAATGCATATCTAAATAAGTAATTATAAATTTTTATGTTTACATGCGCGAACGAAACACCTAGAGGAGTTTTATAATTAAAGATATGTGATTACTGATCAGAAGGTTATAACATTTGCTTGGCGAGTTGCGTGAAGTCGGTCCATGTAGGATTCTCCCAAATTAAAGACCCAAAAGTACTTGAAAGAACCGCTTGCTTACCACCTTGTGGTTTCAGATATTTCCTTATTATATGCGAAATGAGATATCTTAATTGACTTGTTATAACAACAATGTTATGCATTAATACCTGTGATCAAGGCTTAGTTCGTCCACAAGAACCTCAGCTATAACAAGCCGCGGCAAAGGACCTTTGGCTAGACCGTGACCATCATTAGGTGGAGAAAACCAGAAAACTCGTAATTTCTTCTTTGGGAAATCAAGTCCGCCTCCAATTTTATATCCATAATCCATGAAGAAGCTCGACAAGGAATCTATTCCATAACCATCTACCTAAAAAGATATACTGTGTGTAAATTACATACCCCAAATAAATAGAAAAATTAAAAATCATTTTTACAATAAGTTTCACCAAAACTTTTTTTTTTTTTGTAACTGGCTTTAAGTTTCACCAAATCTTGAAGGTGTTCATGGTACCTTAGTGTTCCACTTGACTGAACAACTCCAATATTGTCTTCGCCGTTGGGTTCTTCCTCAGATACGTCTTCAGTATATTCTCAACACATTCCGAAGAAATGTTTCACGGAGTTTGCGGCCCGTTTTTTCTTTGTATTTCTGTCAAACCAAAAATCTGGTAATAACATCTTTACATTTTTATCAGAAAAAAAAAAAACCTTGAGCTGTGTATGAGAAACAGCTTGGCTTTGAGTGCTCTTATATAGTATCTCGACTCATCGTAGTAATTATTACCAAATATCAAAACAGAAACAATATCCTACCTAAGAGCACCAGTAAAAGGCACTTCATAACTTTGAATTTTTTTGTTCTCCAAAAAAGAATTTCAAAAATTCAAATTTGAAATGTCACTACTCAAACTTCAGTTTGAAATTTTATATTTTTAAATATTTTGATCCTTACAATTACATATCACAATTATGATTCTTAAATATTTTGTTGTTTATTGTTTTAATCTCTAAAAAATTATATCTCATATAAATATTTCAAATTTGTTATTATACATTTAAATTTTAGACATAAAATTAAATAAAAACATTAAAATATTTTAAAACTAAATTTAAATATTAATAATATCACAAAGAAACTTTAAAAAAATTAAGTACATAAATACATAATTATTAGAAAATATTTAAATATAACAACAACACTAACAGTCAAGTAAATATGATTTGAAACCTTCACAATTTTCAATTTATTCTCTAAACAAATTCTGTGTAATCTAAGATGGTTGTTGTTGTTGTTGTTGTTGTTTTGATGTTTTTTCATAAATAAGAGATACAAGATTAGTGGCAGAAGCATAGTTGAAATTACAGAAAATAAAAAAACTCTTTTTCAACATTTTTAGTTCGTAATCTACAAATTAAAATAAAAAATAATAATTTTTTTACTTTGAAATGTACTAGTTGATCATAATCACTACAGAAATACTTTTATAGAATAATGTAGTATTTTTTAGTTTAGTATTTATCTATGTATTTCTATGTAATATTTTATATTTTAGTGTAACTTTTTGTTAATTATTATTGGTGTAATATATATATGTTAATTATTTATGGATTTAAATTAATTATAATAAATATAAGGATTTTAATATAAAATTCAAATTTTTTTAGTTAGGTTTGAAATTTTGATTTTTGAGAAAAACATATTTAAACTTCAAAATAAAATGTCTTTTTGGAGATGTTCTAAAAACAGCGTGGATCCGATCAAGGCCTCCAGCAAAGGATCAAAAAAGTTTCACAATGATTACTAGCATAAAAAATGAAACAAAATTTTGTTGAGCTAGTGGAGTGGGTCAAATTAACAAATCATCTCTAGATTTGGATTAAAAAATCACGAGAGTTTTAAAGAATCACACTTGCTTTTTTCTGTTTCTGTTAATGTCCACCGAATATTTTAAAATTAAGAAGTCCAAAATATCTGTGGTTTTTTTTTTGGTTAAAATCCAAAAATATCTGTTGCCACTACTTTGGTTTCACATTTTCCCTTGCATTCTTGAGAAATGTATCAATTCCCGATGTTGAAATTATATATGTAAACCAGTGTGTTCTAAAATACGGTGTAGAGACTATCTAAATGGTTTAGGCGCAAGATGCACATATTAAATGGCGATGATCTTATAGGTATCAGCAGTAAGTGGTTATTTTCTTGTTATTATAAGTGGAATAATAGTGATCTTGGTGTAGCTTTTTGAATTTTAGCTACAAATAATTATTGAAGTTTATATGACAAATTCTAATTAAGTGAATGTTTTTGGAGAAATTTTTAAAATACCACACTCCTAATACTATTTTCATATTTATTCTAATCACTTTTACCTTTATTTTTTTTTTAAAAAACATTTATAGCCATAGGGTTAATTAATCTAAATCTTAGAGTTTAGAGTAGAAGGGCTTGGTAGGATTTTAGAATGTTGAGTTTAATATTCTAATTAATCTAAAAGTCATTTGCATCTTAATGAAAAACATATTTGTGAAAAATGATTCTTTAATGAAGATAAAAATGAATAATAATATCAATAATGTGGTAAACATGAAAATTCTCTTTTTGCAGAACATGCCATAGTTTAGAGACTATGATCAGTGTTCACCAAGAGTTGACACCTTCCTAAAGTGAGGATTTTGTTGTGAATGGACTATCTGGCCGGTCTGTCAACGTTGATGACAAAAAGATGATTGTTTTTGTGTTTTCATTTATGGTCTAAGTTTCTCGTTTTTCAGATGAATGTTTTCTAATTTATGACCTCGAATTTATACAGTGACAGAATCTGAAAAATTGTGGACGAGTATGTAAAGAACAGAATAAACAACCATAGAATAAACAATATGAAAATGTGTTTGTAGAGATGCAAATCTTTCCTTCAATCAAAATCGCTCCGTACTATGATGATTCAGTCACTCTGATTTATGATTCGGACGCAGCATCCAAAATCAAACTAATAAACATAATTCACACACCAAAAGAGAAAACAACGCACATTTTCCACACTCATTCGCACTAGATCACTATGTAGCCATGGTCGTGGATAAGAGTCCATGCCAAATTCGTTTTCTCTTTACAATTCATACATACATACAATTAAAATCAATTTTAGTTCTAATCATCACAAACTGTTAACTACAAACTGATGTATAGTTTATACAAGTGATGTACAATTACTTGTACGTGTATAGTTATACAAGTGATGTCAGGCAGTTGGGTACTCTTGCCATCAAAGTAGTTATACAAGCGTAGTAACAGTTTTATGAAATTATAACCGTTTTAAAAACTTCAAAAAGTAACATATACTACAATCTAAATTTCTATTATGTAATTGATATAATTATTTAATTTATTCTAATAATATAAAATTAATAAATGATGGAGGATATGCAAGTTGTATCAAATCAGTATAATTTAATATCGTTAGTTGTCGTATTTGTAATCTAATTCCTAAAATTTTATAGGCAAATCTCTCAAATATACATTTTTAAAAATTTTTGTCAAAAAATTAGATTTTAAAGAAAAATGACCAAAATAGACTTTTTTATTTTGAAAATTTTACTTTTTTAAAAAAATTTAAAACCTCACTTCCAAAATTTCACCCCATAACTATAAATGCTAAATCTAGATTAGTTAATCTAAGAGGTATAAATGGATATTTATATATTTTAATAAAGTCTATTTTGATCATTTTTTTTCTTAAAGTCTATTTTGGTGATAAAAACTTTTTTAGGATTATCTTAGATTATTCCTCAACTTTTATTTAAGAAATTAATGAATATATTTTTTTTGAACATTTGATTAATGAGTGGTCCACTTTATTACATGCTCATGTAATATTTCTATTAATTTAAATCTTTTTAATATAGGTTATTAAAAAGTTGTGGTGTTGACACACCTAAGCATTGTAGTCAATGTTACAATTTAAAAAAATATTTTTAAATTAATATATAAGGGATAAAAATTGATGCTATGTTCTGATTTTTTTTTAAATAAATAAATTTAAGACACATTTAAAAAACGACATATCAACACAAAGTTCACATATTAAAATGATAATATAAATAAAATTGATATAACATTATTAAACGTTCGTGAAGATATATTTTTATTTTATAAATGCATACTATTATATTGTGGTAAATATCTCAAATATATAATTTTACATTTTACTTTTATATATTTTGTAATTCTACAATTTTATTGTTTTGGGTTTTTATTTGAAATTTATAATATATACTTATTTGTTTTACTCGTTTTACTTTGTTATTAATTGTTATTACATACTGATAAATTTTTGAGTATAGTACCATAAATTCAGAATCTGAAATAATTAAATAGAGAATTTTCTTCAATTTTTTTTAAGAATTTTTAAAAATTTCATACAATACAATTTTAAAATTTATTTTTATACTATAAAAGACCATTTTCTTAGGATAAATAATATTTGGGTTTAAGAAATAAACTTTAGAAACAATCATTTTACTATATTAAGATATTTTATAATTAAATATATTGTTATGTTTATTAATTTAGCCATATTATTTTGGTAAAATTTATACAAAATAGCATCTATGATATTATTTTAGTAAATTTTATCTATTTAAGATATTTTTGGATGTTATGGAAATATATTTTTTGGATTTCTTTGTTATTAAATTAAAATTTTAAGTTATTATACTACTATTTATTTCAACTATAATAGTATTTATGTTTTCGTTTTCTATTAAAAAGTTACACTTTATCACCTATGAGTTTATCTTTTGTAAAACTTAGAAGATTATCAGTTTGAGTTTCGAACATTTATTTTCAAAATGGTATATTTGGTTAAGAGAAATTTTGAAAGGTACACAACTATTTTTGAGTTGGGAAGATTAAATATTTTGATTTGTTTTGTTAGTAAATAACATAGCCTTTTTAATAAATATTTGAACTTTCAGATAATATTTTTTATATTTTCAACATATTGTTTTATAATTAAAAACATTAAATAGTTAAAATAAATTTGTAATTTATAGATTTAAATTTTAACGTTTTTAACAATTATAAATATTGCATATTTTATGAATTTAAACACTTTTTATGGTGAGTAATATTTAATTTATTTATTTAAATTAAAACTCTTTTAAAATAAAATTGGCTAAAATTCCAATTTAATATAATTTTTAATTAATATAGTACATCTATTTTATAGACTATAAATATGAAATTTATAAAATATCATATAATTTTTATTTTGTGTTTTATAATAAAATTTTAATTAATGTGAATGTATAATATTATTACATTATTAATTATGAAAGTAATTAGTGTATTATTTTATAAATAAATTGCTTTAAGTAAGATTTTGTTAAAAAAATTTCGCAACTGATTTTGTTATAAAAATAGATAAAGTTTAAATTGTTCCATTAAAATCTATCTTATTAATCAAATGGTCCTACTAAGACTTATGTATAGTAGATAAAAAGTAGGACTCTAAATTAATAGAATAGATTATGACTATATAAAATATAAACAAATATAAAATATTAAAATTTATTTTAATATTCAAATTTTAAAAAAATATTGAAAAGAAAAATGCCCATAAAGTATATTAAGTATGCTAATACATTTATTATGAGTACATTAGTGATACCATTTCAAGAAAAATAATACTCTCTGTGTTTCATATTAAGTGTCACTTTAGTTTTATGCACATGGATTAAAAAAATAATTAATTTTACATATTTTCTATATAAAACATAATTATTTATACGCTTAAATATCTTTCAACCAATAGAAAAATAAATTGCAATAAAAGTTAATAAATTTTGCATGAAAGTCGAAAATGATACTTATTTTGTAACAAACAGCGATACTTAATATGAAACAAGGGAATACTTTTTAAAAACTTTCTGTTTTATTAAGTATAGATTCTATAATAGATGTTCTACAGTGTTTAGATTATATATTGTGTTATTATTCTGTGCTTTACAAAGTCAAGGATAAATTTTACTATTTGGTTGATGTTCTCTAGAATATTTTATGAAATTTAGAAGTATTATAATATTTATTTTATATTTTATCAAATTTAGAATAGAAATATATTTATTTTTATAAAATTTAAACTTTATCCAGTCACATAAACCTGGTTTGGTTCGGTTTAATTATTTCAGGTGTTATTTCATCCACTTTCAGTACTTGTGGGTTATGTGTATACTAACTATATAGTTAACAAAATGTAGAGCACTAAATGGGTAAAACGAAAAGGAAGTATATAGAGTAAATGTACAGACTATGGTTTTTTTTACTATGGTTGAAACCACACCATTCAACATATATAATCCATGAAATGTTGAAATACTATGAGAACTTACTAATGTAAAAGAAACTGTAAAACATGAGCAACGGTCACCACTTCAACGCCAGCATGGCACCAAGAGTCCCCCCAAACACTTCAGTGTTACATACAAAAATAGACCAAACATTTTTAAAAATAAATGTGGTTTTGGAATTAACAATGAAGCGTTAAAGGGAACTCATGGGGACATCTGACTCTCTTCTTCTATCTCTCTGTTTTTTCTTTTTTTTTGAGAAAGATCTCTTCTTATATCTCTGTCCTTGATAAGCAACACAAGCTCCATGTCTTATATATATATATCTATGCCAAGGGTCTCCAGTTCTTCCTTTTCCAGTAAGAATTTTGATAATGGGGCCAATAATTATTTATTCGAATCATACAAATTAAGAACGTGTGAGAATTTGATTACTTGAAAGATGAATCGAGTCGAAATGTTGGGCCTCATTAGATAATTGACCGAATATCTTTTAGGGAGAATTGGAAAAATGGGACACTCTCAACTTTTGTTTGTCCATTTAAGACTTTTGATATTTTGGACATTTTTGGACAGTTTTTACCCTTGTGTAATGAAAAAATAGTAAAATAAATTTTAAAAATATAAAAAAATATGAGAACTATTGGAAACTTAAGTATAATAATTTATATGTTTAAAATTATTTTTCAAAAATAGTGAAAACATATTTTATTTGATGTTCTACCTGGGGATAGAATACGCATTCTCGTTATCTGCTTAGCTTATAAATCGGATACTAAGTGTTATACATAGATCTATCCTAGGTATATAAAACAAACAAAACTTTCTTGTATATTCTATCTTAGCTAGAATTCGTTAGGTTATATTATAGCAAGATGTTGTTAGTCTACCTCGAGCTTTGATTACAACTTATGACCACAACTCTACGATTTACCTTTTCTTGTTTATGTGTCATAACTTGTTTTGCCTTTTACATTATGTTACGCCTATGGAAGAATAAACTTTCTACTTAGGGCGTGACTGGTTTTCCCGCTACCATCCGCAAACGCAGCTTTTGCGGTTGGTAGCGGTTGTTGGCGTTTTGTAACAATCATACAAAACGCTACAAATCGCTTCAAACCGCTTCAAACCGCTATAAACCTCTAAAATTCAAAAGCTGGTTCCAACTAGCGTTTGCGGTTGCGGGCGGTAGCGGGAAGGTAAATTTTTTTTTCAAAAAACTATATAAATAAAAAATAAAAAATATTCAATTAAAATTTTAAATTGAAATAATAGAAATACTAATTTATATATATTATATTTTAATTTTGTTTTATAAAACTTTAAAGAAAAATATTTCTATATTTTTTATTAAAATTAATAGTATAATTTTATAAATATAATTTTTATATTTATTATAATAATATGATTTTCAGTATTTTTATAATTATATAAAATATAAATATTGTTCATTTATATTTAACAACTGCTATATTTGGTGGTTAACCAGTCATAAGTATCCCGCAAACGCAACAATTTTTAACTGTTTTACCAGTCGTCCAAATCTCTTAATAACGCATAAAACCGCAACTACCCGCATCCGCAAACGCCCGCAACCGCAGCCGCAACCGCTGCGGTTACACCAGTCAGCCCCTTAATTTACAGTGTTCTGCACAACGTATGATACACATTATAACAAAATCACGAAAATTATGGAAACTCCCATATTTCGGTTAATATATTTCCTAAATCTACACTAAATCTACCATAAATCTCTCATAGTATATTTTCTTCCACGTTTTTCTCCTCCCACAATCTTTCTTTCTTTGTTTTTTTTTGTCTCTCTCTTCTTCAGTAACATAACCATCTCCTCTCTATATTAATATAACATGGTCTCTAAACACCACACATATATTTCTTTTTTTGTGGATCATTTTGTTTTTGTAGATCATTTACTTAAACATAAAGTTATAAAAAATGGAGCACAAATGCAATAGTTAAAAAAGACAGAGAATTGTTGTTGCTTACTTTGGTTATAGATTATAAGAGAAGAAAGTAAAACATTTTTTATCTTTTTCTTTTTAATATTAAATGAATTACGAATATTTATTATTTATTAAAAAGCAACAATTCTAATTAAGATAAAAATGTGTTTTTATTTTTTTTCTTTTTAATATTAAATGAATTAAGAAAATATATTATTTATAGTTCTTAATTGGTTAATTGAGGGGTATTATGGTATTAAAAGGAATGTGAATCCTTCCTAAATAATCTTCCAAAAGTCTTAAAGGGAAAAATTCAAGATGAGAGTGTCCTATTTTTCTAATTAACCCTATCTTTTATTGTGTCCCTCCATTTGCTTGAAATATTTTAAAACGACAGAAGTATTATTTGCATGGACTCTTCCTCTGATGTCTTCTCTCCTTTTATGTATGGCCACGCTTCCTCAAATTATGCTCTGAACATATATTCTCAATTGAATGTTCACAGCAATAAATTAAAAATATTATCTATTTAATCTCCCACGCAAAATTGCGGCTAAACAATAAAGAGTGTGAGATTGTAACAATTTCAAATTCTAGCATGAAAAGGAATGTTGTGTTTATATAACATAAATGCAAAAGGTTTCCATGTATATTAGAATATTACTCTTATATAAAAGTACAAAATCTAATGTTTTCTATACAAAAGATTTATTTACAAAATACAAATAAACTTTATAAATAAATCTTTTGTATAGAATCTAATTAAAAGAGTTTCAAAAAAGTACAAAATCTAATTTTTGAATTGTATTTACAATGTAAAATAAAAATTGATAAGGTGTTCTACTTTTAATTATAACTCGTAAATACATAAGGTTTTGTCTTCGCATCAAAAGAACAATTCACATTTTGATATGTCGTGTTTTAATAAGACAATGAAAACATTAAAGTTATATGAAAAATATTATGAGAAATTGCTAAAATATCACAAGTTAACACTTTTCAAAAATACTCTCAATCAAAAATATATTAACATTTAGGTTTACATTTTAGTGATTATTGTTTAGGGTTTAGTGTTAAAGGGGTGGAGTTGATTTTTTAAATGTTTATAAATATTTATAAAAACTAGTTTGCTCTATTTTCATCAGAAATTTAAAGTATTTTTTTAAAATAATCATTTATTAATGATAAATTTGAAAAATGATATAAAATTTGTTATAAAAGTGAAATTTCTCCAAATATCATATCACAGTAGTCCTTAATTTATCAATTAGTTTTGAGATATAAATCTTTGCAACTTTACAAATATGTTGAATATATGTATTATTCTCTTCCGTCATGCATATAATTCAGTTAATCGTATCTGACCTTGACATCATCTGTTTCACTTTCGACCTTTCAGTGCGATACATTTGGTACATATCACGCGATATGTAGCTATTTAATTAGTATATTATTATCGATCTTTAAATGTGTTTTTTTTCATCATTTCCTTAATCCGCGCAGGACATCATGAATTGATATAAACATCAGTAAGCTCTTCTCCGAATTCATAATATAATAAACTAAAAATTGAAGAGCAGGAGATGTGTGAGGACAAGCAAGACCAGTATGGGCATATAATGTATAAAACAGAATCTCTAGCTTATGCATCCTTTCTATCTTGTGAAAAGCCGTAAGAACCTTTCTTCAAAATGCGTATTCCCTTTACTCTGTCCTTACACCCCAATTTGCGTCTATATTCACAATGCTTTTCTAGGCCATCATCTATTATTTGTCTCTTTATTGTCTTTCTCATAGAAGATTGCAATTTTTCCTCTTTTAGCATTTAACTATATATAGCATTTAACTACCTCCATCTTGTAAACCTCAATTATATCAATCTCTTGTACTCATACTGCTACCCATGTCTACATGCAATGTATAAAACATGAATCAATATTTTTGTTGGATGTCTCCTAGAGTTCCTCTGAACACTTCATTGGGGATACATTTTTAATGAAAGTCACCCACTGAAGTGTTTGGGGGAACTCCTGAACACATTCAACGGATTTCGACATGTCAAGTTGAGATTAGTTTGGTTCACCTTGGCGTTTTTGGTACAAGTTATACGTTTTTGGATGTTTAAGATTTTAGTTGTTGTTTGAATGGCTTAAAGGTTATAGGTCGACGCATGCATATATAAATATATTTTTTACGTAGAATATGAGTTGTTTATATTCATGTGTAGAATTTAATTTGGCCGCAACTTCTTCAATTCTTTCTTTTGAAAATTTGCAGTTTGATCTTCAATTAACAGTTAAGCATGAACTAGTATAAATCATGAACAGTTGTTTTTGATATGTAATTAGTCTGGCTTAGTTTAAATTTCCTTCATTCCTCGACAACGATGCTTCATCTCTATCTGATTTCTTCTTTTCTTTTGCTTAGCTCCCTGTTCTAAACATTGCTACAATACGATATCAGTCTTGTCGTTTTTTATTAGGATTTACTTTGTCACAAAATATTCACTTGTATCGTATCCATATATTGGCGTAATTTTCCTGTCGCATATAAAATCCCATATCGTTTTCTCTATAACTAAGTTTTGTTCTTTCTCTTTTGTTATTCAGAAAGATTAGTATTCACTAAACACACGATTTCTCAAACACTAAAACCTTACGTTGCATATCTTAGACACAAACCTAGATTACAAACTGAAATCTCAAATTTATTGAAGAGAATATTATGATACGATATCTCAAGTAATACTCTCTCGAACCACTAAACTATATGCGTCATTTATAAACATGTAGGCACTAATACAATGCTAATGTAACACCCGTCTCCTCCTCTCTTGAGAACGGCGTGCTACTACCGGTACAAAATCAAATTAAACCGATTTATAAAAATATCAAATAAAATATTAAAATATTTAATAAAATAAAAGCGGATAAATCATTTTTTTTACATTTAATAACCAGAATAATTCATATCGAAAAGTCGTATGAAACCGAATGAAAACCGATATAAATACGTTGATACCAAAGACACCAAACCGTCCAGATATTCGACTACTCGTCATGCTCACCTGAAAGGGGAAGAAAGAGGGGTGAGCAACAGCGGAGTCACTCAGTGAGGTATGGGATGCTAGACACGCAAACCACTGAGTAAATAAATAGAACTCCCACTATGGAAGTTTAGCTCTAGCATGAACAAACACGACACCTAAAGCATCACACAGAAAAAACAATGCGCTGATAGTGCATAACTTGCTCATACACCCCGCATTCTCCTCATACGGAAATACAACATCATAATAAGCGTCGCTAGCCCAGACATCTCTGGACCTCCGCCCGTAACCAATAACCGTCGAATGCAAACGTCTCTGCAGCCCAAACGTCTCTGAGCCCGCGCCCTCCAATATGCGTCGATAGCCCGGATGTCTCCGAACCTCCGCCCTCATAAGCGTTACTGATCCAGATCTCTCTGAACAACCGCCCTCATCACATAGTCCCTACTCATAACTATGTATACGTATATATATATATATATATATAACATCATTTAACATCACTCAATCCATATCAACTTAAAATATTTATATTAAATAAAAGTAACATATTTTATAAGTAGTTGTAAGTTTATTGTTTATTAATCCATTTAAATATATATCTGCAGATCCAAAATCAAAATAGTCCAATGCCATTAATGAATTTTATTAAACATTAGGAGTTAATCCGCGCTATGCGCGGAACTATTTTAATTTTCAAATATTAACTAAATAAATATTTTTATATTCTGTATTCACTTATTCTTATATTATATATTTAATTATTCTAATTTTATTACTTTTATATCAAATGTTAATATTATAATAAATTTTTAAAGTAATATTTATATTTCTTATATTATATATTTACTATACATTTTTTAGATAAATGCTTAATGTAGTTTTTATATTTTTTATATGGTATGTTTATTTATTATTTATTTTTATTCTATTGTATATTTACTCATTTTAATAATATTGTATATTTATTATTTACTTATTGGTTATTTATTTTACTATAATTTTTTGGATATATATTTAATTCATTTTTTTCCATTTCTTATATTGTATATTTACTATTTTTTATTTTTTCTTATATTATATATTTACTTATTCTAATTTTCTTGCTTTTATATCAAATAATAATATTATGATAAATGTTAATGTAATATTTATATTTTTTTATATTGTATACTTAGTTATTATTTATTTTTATATTGTATATTTACTTCAAAATATACATTTTTCAGATAGATGTTTAATGTATTTTTTTCATTTCTTATATTGTATATTTACTTATTATTTATTGTTTCTTATATTGTATATTTACTTATTATAATTTTCTTGATTTTATATCTATGGTAATATTACAATAGATGTTTAATGTAATATTTTTATTTTTATATTATATTTTTACTTATTATTTATTTTAATATATATTTTCAGATAGATATTTAATTTATTTTTTAATATTTCTTATATTGTATATTTGCTTATTTTAATATTACGATAGATATTTACTATAATATTTATATTTCTTATATTTTATATTTGCTTATTTTAATATTACAATAGATTTTTAATGTAATATTTTTATTTTTTACATCATATATTTACTTATTATTTATTTTTGTTATATTATATATTCAGTTATTATAATATTACAATAGATCTTTAATGTAATTTTGTACTTTTCCTATTGTATATTTTATTTATTTATTTATTTAATTATTTTAATATTACGATAGATATTTGATGTAATATTTCTATTTCTTATATTGTATATTTACTTATTATAATATTCTAATAGATGTTTAATGTAATATTTTTATTTCTTATATCGTATATTTACCGATTATTCATTTTTATTTGGAAGGTCTGACGCTGAACCTGTTGAGCTTGTAAATTGTGTTGGGTTTCAGTTCATCTTTGAAGCGGGGAAGGAAGTGTGTCGAGATAAATCCATGAATGGTCGTTGACTGTGGTGGTTTCATTACGTAAAAGTTAGTGATGAATGTTAACAATAAAAGTACGTAGGTTAATTTAAGAGAATACCTTTGAGTCTATGAGGAGCAACTCAACTCCCATGAGTATGTTCCCCTTTTGAAAGTTTCAAGCTTCCCAGCAAAGAATCAGCCTAACCAAAATTTCCTTGTTACAGAAATCTCCTTCGAGATCGTCAAACGTTTTTGGGACAGCAAGTGTTGATGGTGGAGCCATTATCTTTTCTTTGCTGGAGTTCTTTGGAGTCTTCTTTGATGGGTGTGAGGTTGATGTTGCTGAGATAATGGGTTTTATAGTGACGTGTTTGACGTAAAATTATATATTTTCCTTTTTTGTTTAATGTAGTATTTTCATTTTTTTTAATTGTTAATGTCCATTTATTATATTTTCCTTTTTTGTTTAATGTAGTATTTTCATTTTTAAAATTGTATATGTCCATTTATTATATTTTCTTTTTTTGTTTAATGTAGTATTTTCATTTTTAAAATTGTATATGTCCATTTATTATATTGTCCTTTTATTGTTTAATGTAGTATTTTCATTTTTAAAATTGTAAATGTAGTATTTTCATTTCTTTTTTTAATATTGTAGTATTATTTTTTACATTTTAAGATTTTTATTGTAGTTTTCCATTTTTAAATTGTATATTTACTTATTATTTTTTTCTTATATTGTATATTTATTTTTTATATCAAACGATAATATTACTATATATGTTTAATGTAATATTTCTATTTCTGAATATATTTACTTAAATGATAATATTATTATAGATGTTTAATGTAATATTTATATTTTTGAATGTATTTACTTATTTATTTATTTTTACTTACATTATCTATTACTATATATGTTTAATGTAATATTTCTATTTCTGAATATATTTACTTAAATAATAATATTATTATGGTTTAATGTAATATTTCTATTTCTGAATATATTTACTTAAATTATAATATTACTATAGATGTTTAATGTAATATTTCTATTTTTCAATGTATTTACTTAAATGATAATATTACTATATATGTTTAATGTAATATTTCTATTTATGAATATATTTACTTAAATGATAATATTACTATATATGTTTAATGTAATATTTCTATTTTTGAATATATTTACTTAAATTATAATTTTACTATAGATGTTTAATGTAATATTTCTATTTTTGACTGTATTTATTTATTTTTTATTTATTTATTTTTACTTACATTATTTATTACTATATATGTTTAATGTAATATTTATATTTTTGAATATATTTACTTAAATGATAATATTACTATAGATGTTTAATGTAATATTTCTATTTTTGAATGTACTTATTTATTCTTTATTTATTTATCTGTACTTACATTATTATTTTTAATGCCACGTGTCATTTTTTCGAAGCTCCTTTTTATGCTGATGTGGACGCTCTATGGAGCCTCAAAACCTCTCTTTTATTAGTATAAATTTGTAAAAGATTATAATCATCATCATTGGGAAGAATCCCCTTTTAATGGTATAGATTCTTGCTAGTCAAACGTTTTTGGGACATCAAATGTTGATTGTGGAGCCATTATCTTTTCTTTGCTTAAGTTCTTTGGAATCTTCTTTGATGGGTGTGAGGTTGATGTTGCTGAGATAATGGATTTTATAGTGACGTGTTTGACGTAAAATTATATATTTTCCTTTTTTGTTTAACGTCGTATTTTCATTTTTTTAATTGTTAATGTCCATTTATTATATTTTCCTTTTTTGTTTAATGTAGTATTTTCATTTTTAAAATTGTATATGTCCATTTATTATATTTTCATTTTTTGTTTAATGTAGTATTTTCATTTTTAAAATTGTATATGTCCATTTATTATATTGTCCTTTTATTGTTTAATGTAGTATTTTCATTTTTAAAATTGTAAATGTAGTATTTTCATTTCTTTTTTTAATATTGTAGTATTATTTTTACATTTTAAGATTTTTATTGTGATTTTTCCATTTTTAAATTGTATATTTACTGATTATTTTGTTCTTATATTGTATATTTATTTTTTACATGAAACGATAATATTACTATATATGTTTAATGTAATATTTCTATTTCTGAATATATTTACTTAAATGATAATATTATTAAAGATGTTTAATGTAATATTTATATTTTTGAATGTATTTACTTATTTTTTATTTATTTACTTTTACTTACATTATCTATTACTATATATGTTTAATGTAATATTTCTATTTATGAATATATTTACTTAAATGATAATATTACTATATATGTTTAATGTAATATTTCTATTTCTGAATATATTTACTTAAATTATAATTTTACTATATATGTTTAATGTAATATTTCTATTTTTGACTGTATTTATTTATTCTTTATTTATTTATTTTTATTTACATTATCTATTACTATATATGTTTAATGTAATATTTCTATTTTTGAATATATTTACTTAAATGATAATATTACTATAGATGTTTAATGTAATATTTCTATTTTGAATGTATTTACTTATTCTTTATTTATTTTTTTTACTTATATTATTATTTTTTAATGCCACGTGTCATTTTTTTGAAACTCCTTTTTATGCTGATGTGGACGCTCTATGGAGCATCAAAATCTCTCTTTTATTAGTATAGATTTGTAAAAGATTATAATCATCATCATTGGGAAGAATCCCCTTTTAATGGTATAGATTCTTGCTAGTCTCTATGTTTATTTTAGTGCTTAACTAATTTAGGCTATCATTTAATCTTTTTATAAAGATTATAATCATCATCACCACAAAGATATTTTTTTGAATAAAACACACCAGAACTGTTTTTTGTAAATAATGTATAAATATTCAAAATTGCATACAAGAAAAAAGAAGTTACTGCAAAACTAACAATCAATTATCGAAAATGAAATATTTTTTATCGGCCCTTCCATGTTTATAACTTCTTCATGCGATAACTTTATTTAAAGGATATTTCAATGACAATTCTGTTTATAGGTGATGACAAGTTGATAATTGAGTTAAGAAACAAATTTCTTGTTGCTTTTATAAATGCCGAATACCAAAGTCTTGAATTTCTCAAAAGTTTTCTTGCTTTTAGTAAACATCAAATACTCTCTCCGTTTTTTTAAGAAATGCCACTTTAAAAAATTTCACACAAATTAAAAAATAATTAAAATGTATTTAATATTAATTACACTTATTTGACCAATAGTATTTAAAATAAATAAATTATTTATCAGATTAATGCAGTTTGCACTTAATTTTAAGCGGAAAGTAAGTATAATTTGTATTGAGATTTAAAAATGACACTTTTATGTAACAAAATAATATGTTAAAATGAAACTTATTATGAAACAGAAAGAGTATATTTTTAATCATAGGAGAATTTTAAAGTTTACTTTATTTGATGGGTACTACAATAGCTGAAGATCCCATTATGTCTATGTAAGTACCATCAATTAATTGATAAACTGATTATTTAGTACAACGTCAAATAGTAATATATCGATTTGCGGAAGTATGGTAATATATAATAGAGTGATTTACACGCTAGATTAGTTTTTGAGTTTTTATTACATAATATAGCACTTTGTGCTATTTGGGTAGTCTTTGGTGGTTAAAATCTCTTATGTCCCTAGAAAAGTATAACCATAAACGTCACCCTTTTATATCTAGTTTACTCTTTTTTTTCATACCTGCCATTAATCAAAATAACCACAAGTAGTATTTGTTTTTCTTTTTTTTCTTTTAAATTTCTTAAAGTTCTGAAGCTCATAAACGTTAAAAGCAATAAATTTTTTCTTTGTTTGTTTTTTTTCTGATTTTTTTGTTAGCTTTCTCATCTATTGTTGTTCATTTTCTTCTTTGTCGAAGATCCAATCTCATCATCATTTGTTTTGATCCTTTCA
>CAJHQQ010003123.1:0-50469 GCA_905132885.1 Moricandia moricandioides | reverse complement strand
ACATGGCTGCCAACATATGTGGATAGCGAGAGTCTTAACAACTTTTCAAAACATAGATAAGACTGATCGGTAAATGAGCTTTTATACACTCCTCGAGATTTTAAATTACTATTTTTGATTAAAAATGAAAATTTATTTATTGGTTCAACTGTAAGACCCTCTAGAGAAGGCATGTATTTCGCTGATTTGTTACAATTCTGTTTAAAATACTTTTTCGACAAAAAATCATGTTAACATTTGAGTATATCTGTTAGCAGACTATACGGATAAGAAGAATGATTAGTAGAAAGATTTAATAACGAGAATCTCTACAGAATCAAGTTCTTGTTTCACCATTAAAACCTTATAAAGATTCACACCACACCCACACCTAAAAGCAAAACAGCTCTCAGATATTTTTTTTTCAATGGCCGAGATTGTAGAACACTCGACCGGAGCCATGGAAATAGAAGAGGCCGTGGATGAGCTAGACCGGTGCGCGGTGGAGGAGGTTGAGCTAACCGTTCCAAAAACGGACGATCCAACGTTGCCGGTTCTCACTTTGAGAATGTGGGTGCTAGGTCTTGGCGCGTGTATCATACTATCGTTCGTGAACCAGTTTTTCTGGTACAGACAGATGCCTTTGACCATTACAGCAATCTCGGCTCAGATCGCGGTCGTGCCGCTCGGTCATCTCATGGCTCGAGTGCTTCCAAATAAGAAGTACTTGGAGGGATCAAAGTGGGAGTTCAACATGAATCCTGGTCCGTTTAATGTCAAGGAACATGTTATGATCACAATTTTCGCTAATTCGGGAGCAGGAACGGTTTATGCGACTCATATACTTAGTGCTATTAAGCTTTATTATAAGAGATCTCTTCCGTTTCTACCTGCTTTTCTTATCATGATCACTACTCAGGTAATGATACACGTCTGTGCCCTAATTTTAACATGCAATATAGTAATACTTCTTCGATTTGTAGAAAGAATATTTACTTTTGAATTTGGTTAAAATAATTACATATACACTATGGTTGTTTTAAAACTCGAAAGTTATTATATGTTTTTTGTTCTTACGTTAGAACACTCATCTTTGATATTAGTCTAAAATATTTATAATGTTTAGTTTTCTCTAGAAGAATGTTTTCACGTATAATATGTAGCTAGTTTTTTTTTCAGTTTCGTTCAAGTAGGAATTTATATTCTAATAAGTAGGTCGAATGTTGTACATGGATAGATAGAGAATCATTTTAAACATAGCTAAACTAAAAAAAACTTGTTACTTAAACTTCTAAGTTATTAAAACTCAGTTGTTGTCCAATTTAAGGATATAGTTGGCGTTGGCTTGAAATTTGTGCTCTGATTACTTGTACATTTTTGAGACAATTTTTTTTAAAATTAGAATTTTGCTACAGTTCGGTTAAAAAAATTCTTATCTTTTTCACTTTTGTAGTTTCTCGGATTTGGGTGGGCTGGTTTATTCCGAAAGCACCTTGTTGAGCCAGGTGAAATGTGGTGGCCAAGCAATCTAGTTCAAGTGTCTTTATTCGGGTAATACCATTTATAAACATCTATACAAATCTTATCTTCATGATTAGTCTTCAACTACTAAATTAGTTCACTAACTGCTGCAGTGCCTTGCACGAGAAGGAAAAGAAGAAAAAAGGAGTCATGACCCGAATCCAATTCTTCATCCTAGTCCTCGTTACCAGCTTCGCATACTACATTCTCCCTGGCTATCTAATCACTATGATAACTTCCATCTCATGGGTCTGTTGGCTTAGACCAAAATCGGTTTTGGCAAACCAACTCGGTTCAGGTGAACAAGGTCTTGGTATAGGCGCAATTGGTATTGATTGGGCTACAATTGGCTCTTACCTAGGCAGCCCACTCGCTAGCCCGATCTTCGCTACCGTCAATGTAACCATTGGTTTTGTGATAATAATGTATGTCGCCACTCCCGATTTGCTATTGGCTTAATATTTACCATGCCAAAACATATCCTATATTCTCAAGTGGGCTTTTCATGGGTAATGGTTCGTCTTATGATGTTTTGAGTATCATTGATAACAAGTTCCATCTCGACCGAGACATCTATGCAAAGGCTGGTCCAATCCATATGAGCACTTTCTTTGCGGTAACATATGGTCTTGGGTTTGCCACTTTGTCCGCAACCATTGTCCATGTTTTACTCTTCAACGGAAGGTAAGTAAACAATTTTTTACTTTTGATTTTAGTTAACGAGGTAGTTTCACAGAGACCAAGGACCAGTCTTTTGGTAAATAGTTTCTAACTCATCTCCTTATATATATAAATCAATTTTGTATTTTAGGGATCTATGGAAGCAAACAAGAGGAGCTTTCAAGAGGAATAAGAAAATGGATATACACACAAGGATCATGAAGAAAAACTATAGAGAAGTTCCCATGTGGTGGTTTTTAGTGATCCTTGTACTCAACATTGCCCTCACCGTGTTCATCTCTGTGTACTACAATGCAACAGTGCAGCTACCTTGGTGGGGAGTGTTGCTAGCTTGTGCCATTGCTGTCTTCTTCACTCCACTTATTGGTGTTATCGTCGCTACAACTAATCAGGTACCTACTAAAAACTACATAAAAATTGAGAAACAATATTTAGGGTTTAATGTCTTTTGAGTTTTCTTGAAACGTAACCATCTGGAAAAACTTGTAAAAAGAAATAAATTTGAAAGAAAATCTATTTATTTTGTAAGTAACAAGTATTAATAAGTTTCCTATTGGTTTAGGCACCGGGTTTGAACGTCATCACAGAATACGTAATCGGGTACATATATCCAGAACGTCCGGTTGCGAACATGTGCTTCAAAGTGTATGGATACATCAGCATGACTCAGGCTCTAACATTCATCCAAGACTTCAAACTCGGTCTCTACATGAAGATCCCTCCTAGAAGCATGTACATGGCACAGGTCACTAATTATCACTTAATCTCTATCATTACTATAATTAGTAACACAATATTTATTTTTCAGGTGGTTGGGACGCTTGTGGCTGTGCTAGTATACACAGGAACTGCTTGGTGGTTAATGGTAGACATTCCTCATTTATGTGACAAATCTTTGCTTCCTCCCGACAGTCAATGGACATGCCCAATGGATCGTGTCTTCTTCGATGCATCTGTGATATGGGGACTTGTTGGACCACGTAGAATGTTCGGTGACTTGGGAGAATACTCAGCCATAAACTGGTTCTTCCTCGTAGGCGCAATCACTCCTTTCTTCGTCTGGCTAGCGACTAAAGCGTTTCCAGCTCGGAAATGGATCTCACAAATACATTTCCCGGTTATTTTAGGAGCAACCTCGATGATGCCACCGGCTATGGCGGTTAATTTCACTAGTTGGTGCATCGTGGGATTTATTTTCGGACTCTTTGTGTTTAAGTACAAGAGAGAGTGGTGGACAAAGTACAACTACGTTTTGTCAGGAGGTTTAGACGCTGGAACCGCGTTTATGACAATACTAATTTTTCTAGCGTTAGGACGCAATGGAGTTGGATTGGCGTGGTGGGGAAACGCTGATGATAGCACAAATTGTAGCCTCGCATCTTGTCCTACTGCTAAAGGTGTAATAACGCAGGTTGTCCTGTTTTCTGAAGTTGTTAGAGTTAAGTAAAAATTCTTTGTTCTTCTCTTAGTTATTTTATTTTTCCCTTATTTGTTATGTACATAACTCTACAACAACTTTAATAATACAAAGTAGGCATGTGCATTCAGTATCCAATCTTGTTGTTTCGGGCTCAATCGGGTTTTGGATGTTTTTGAGTTATGAAATTCAGTCATGTTTGGATATTCTTAAAGTGCAATTTGGATTTGTTTCGCGTTTCCATGTATTTGATTTAAATATATTAAACTACAACAAATCTGATTGAGCCCATTTCCAATTCGGTTCTGATTCTAATTCGTAATTCGGCTATCCAAATACTTGCATGTAATTTGAAAATGCTCATGTTAGCCCAAAAACTTAACAAGTGTAAAAAATTGCATCAAAAAGAACTGGTGACATGATTTAAATTATGATTCTACCATATATGTCTTTGTATTTCATCACAAAATATTTTGTGGTATAGACGCTTATGAGCCCCCATATCTGCTTTAAGGTATGATTCCTCTCACATTACGACCTTTACTACAATGATGCTATGCATAGATCAATTATTTGTATTGGGTATTGGTGGTTATATAAGTTATAACAAGAACCTTTAAAGAATGAAACATTACTTGAACTTAAAGTTAAAACAAATCATGTACATTTAAAAGCAAATTTATTCATTATACACTTAAAATTCAATTGTCAACATAAAAATCTCAGACGAACAAGTTTTCAAACTCAATCAAAAACCAAAACCTCCAAATTTCAGTGCAATCTTGAAACCATAGTCTCCAACTCTTGTAATCTCAACTTTTGATAAAGACACACAAAGATATAAAAAGTCATATAAAGTACAATGGAAGAACAATTAAGCTAAATAATAAGATACATTTATCTAGCATTTTAACTTTGGCTTGAATCTGTTCATTCGTGGGAACACTTTCACAAAACTTGATGTGAGTTTTCATCTATTGTTTAATACACATCAGAACCTCTATCTATAGTGAGTTAGACAACTCTTATATGGTTCTAAGATTCTACTCATAGTGCCAAAACACTTTATGATGCAACTTAAAAGACTTGCATTACAAGTAAATTCCTAGCCATTTCTACCAAAACCTAAAACTTGATTTTGTGCTCCTTCCACCAAGAGAGTATGTTGAACTCAAGTCCCATCATATGTTTCATATTATCCACAGGTTCTTCAATCTAATTCATCACTAAAATTTAGATACTAATCTTAGGTAGTCACTCAAAATTTTGAATTTTTAGGTATTTATTCAGAAAGGAGTCACGTTTGGTATGTTTTCTTCTAAGTTTTTTTTTTAATTTCTAGTTTTTTTAGTACCCATTTAAATTCCGAATCGTTTTGGGTAACACCCCTAATCTGAAATATTGTAAAACAAAATATATTCGAATATTTGTGTTATAAACTATTTGATTAAGATTCATTTTTTTGGGGTTGGTTTGATCTGAATTTTTGGATTCGTTTTTTTCACCTACAGGGATTAGTCTACAACCTTTTAGTTGAACCATTCTATTTAAGACAAAGCTTCAATTTTCTTAGATGAAACATTTAAGATCATTGACTAAGCTAATATAAATATCCTTTGGAATTCGTTTTACAACATATTAACACTCTACTTATTTTGATACTTCCTTTGAAAGTCGACTACAGAGATGATAGTAATTTAAACTCCTCAACTAATGTACAGAGCTTAGTTTTAATAAACGGTTTGTACTTCAACGTAAATTTATGGAAGGGAACACAAAAGAAAAGAATAAAAGTCGGTGTTCCAAAAAAAAATAAAAAAAGAAGAGAAAAAAGTCGTACGACTCCAACCAAACAAAGCAATCAACATTATGGTCGTTGAACAAACTAAATGATTTAACTTCATCACTCCAAGTCCTTAACCAATTGCATACAGAAAAAGGCTTTACAAAGTTGTGAAAATATATCACTCCTCTCTTCCCTTTGTGTAAACATCAAGATGTCTCCTCCTTGAGCCTGTACAGCGTGATTTCTTGCTGCTTGAAGTAACGGCGATCCTCCTCGTCCACCAGCACAAGATTCAGATAGTACTTAACGCTGAATTTGTTGTTTATGTTCGTAAGAGTTGGTGTCAGATCGTATGGTGTCAAGAACAGTCTTACAGGTATCGATTCTCCTGTGCAATGTCTCAATGTTTACTCGTTAGCTAAAAGGGTAGAGTAAGTTTGAGAACATACGATGAAGTATATTTTGGGATTACCTCTAACGGGAGCACCATCCATTAACTCAAATTTGGCTAGTGTTTCTGTCTCGACGTGAGTATTAGCTCCTGCTCCAGTTGATTCTCGCCGTCTGATCTCAAGATCCATGTTCTTTATCTTGATTCTTACCAGAAGGAAGTATATTTTCCCAAGGATAACATCTTTCAGGTGGTACCTGCATCCAGAGTATAGGGAGTTAGCTTCTGTTTTTAATTTTCCTTTTCAGTCGACCATGAAATAATGGAAGTGAGTTGGTCTTACTTGCTTTTATTGTACTCAAACTCGATATGCAGGCAGTCCTCGATTCCAACTTCCATCTATCACAACGGGTAAATAATCCAATTGAGTTAAGCACATCTATTGCAAATAAGAATGTGGGAAGAAGACAAATAAGAGCAGCAGTCATGTAACTTGGGAGGTGAAAAAGGCTTCAAGAGAAAATGGATTCAGTGTCAAAAAGCAAGAGCGATAAGGAACCAGGAAACTGAGATTGGAGATGAAATAGTTTGGACTCACCTTGATGCTGTTATTGATTGGAGGTAGTGGAGAATAGTTACGGACCTGTATCAAATTCATTAGAAGAAAGAAGAAGGTGTAAGTTTATCTTAAATACTAATGTGTGACAAAGACACAGAATAAAAAGAAGAAAAATACCACAAAGTCCTGATACTCCACGATGCTTCCCCCATAGCCACGTGTAACTGTTACTTTGAGGACATACCTAAAGATAAACAGAGACCAAAGTTATATAGTAAAATATGCAACATTAGAAACTTTAGATGTTACGGAAATAATATGAAATTACCTTAGTCGCACATTTACGCCATTGTATGTCTCATGTGGCATCTCAACGGTAGAAAATTCAAAAGGGTATGCCTTCTTTTCATATATCTCTCCAGGTACATCAAGCTCACGCACTGATATTCAGAAATATGAACAACAAAGATAGTAAAATCGATCAGTTACTTATAACAAAGGGACTACTGAGCTAAAGAACAGAACCATGTCATAATAGAACCCTAAGTTTTGACTCACCCAAGGAAGTGAAGTCGTAGAAGTTTCCTCTGTCAAAGTACATTTCTGTCCAAAAAAATACAAACATCATTAGTGTATATAAAGGAAAGAAAATAGAAAAACTGACACAAGTGACAGAAATAACACACCTATTTGACCAAGAAGCTCAACTTTAACACCATTGTGCTCCACTTTTTCCCTTGATATGGCTCAATAATAACCTAAAGCAAAAAAAGTTCAGGAAACAAACTCCATAAAACCTCCTGATGGCTATAGATGACAACAAAACCAAGCTACCTTCCCAGCAATAGTTTCTTGGCTCTGGAAAAGCGGGTTCATAACAGTCTGTCCATTATCTTTCTTAATGGGAACCTAGCAACAGAGATGAAGTAAGAATATAAGACAAGCTGTCGGGGAATAAGGATACATAAATATTCTTGGCTGCTTATATATAGTCCCATAGGGGAAGTGAAATATATAAAACCTAAAGAGAGTGATGCGTGTGTACCTGTTTACGATTCTTCCCATCAGTAAAGGTGATAGAAACATTACAAGCGGGCTTGAAAGCTCCAAGAAGATAGTTCTGTGGTATCAATCCCCAAAACAAGTGTTAAACCTGAGTACAATATTACAGAAGCAGCGAGACCAGGCAACTAAAGGGGGAAACTTTAAAGGAAAACATGTATTGTGAGCACAAACCATGATGAGAAGATTCGATCGGGTTCACAATTAACCTGTATAAGAGTCCATTAAACAGAACATAATCAGCACCATTTCTAGCTCGAGACAGAAAAAAAAAAGGTTTGGTTTTTTGAAGGTAGAGTTTGTTCAAATCAGAACCAAGCGAACCCTAATCTCAATTCATACGAAATTAATAGAAGAAAGAGACCAAATCACATCACATGTAATGGTACAACGATCGACATCCACAAAGTTAGATTCAAATAGAACTACTGAATAGTTATGTTACCTTCCGAGGTGAAATTCGATCGGAGACGGACAGGAATGGGATCAAATCGACGAAGGTTCTCTTACAGTTGGGTTGAAGACGATGACAAGACTCCCCTCACCGGTTTGATCCAATGTTGACTATAAAGCCTTGTTATCGAATTGTTACCCATCAAAGCCCAATTGGTGCCATTCACATTTAATCATTCCATTCCATTAGTTATAAGAAATAAACTTTATTTCTCTCTATAATTTATAAGAAAAATATTGTCATATAAATAGTTTTGAAAGAAAAAAAATGACCAAAAAAAATATTATTAAATAGTGTAAATATACATTTATATCCTTTAGATTAACTAATTTAAATTTAGGGTTTAAATTTATATGGTGGACTTTGGATGTGAAGTTTAAAATTAAAATTTTTAAAATAAAAAGGTTATTTCAGTTATTTTTTCTTGGGAACTATTTTTTTTTGACAAAAACTGCAAAAATGGCTATTTGAGAGAATTGCTCATTTATATATATCATCACTATAATTTATATAATTTTAACTATTTCATTAACTTTTTTAGTCAAAATAAATTCTATGAAATTTTAAAAATCTACATTGTATCTTAATATTTTAAAAAAATAAATATTTTATTAGTATTATTTAGTTTTTATTTCTATAAAGAACATCTAATCTTATTTAAATTTATTTATTATATCATTTATTCCCAAATTATAAGTATTTATGTCCACATAATTTTATTACAATTTAAAATTAACTTTACATAAAATTTGAAAATTATTATTTATAAATTAATTTAGTTTCCGTTTTATTTTGGAATTAAGATGTTAAATTCATACTATTTAATGACAGAATGAAATATGTAACAAGTAACGAAAAGAAAAAAAGTAAACATGTAACCAAGAAAAGGATAACCTAAGAAACAAGACTTAAACTATGAAGAAAGGATAGCAAACGAGGAACATTTGTCGCCGTTGAACATAAATAGGTATGGTTAAAATGTAAGTGCAAAATAGGTCTGATACAGAGATTAGTACAAATATTGCGTTAAGAATTATGTCATGAAATACTACGCTAGATGAACACATAAAATTTCTCTACAAATAAACTAGATTTTTTAAAAGTCTCTTTAAACAAAAAATCATAGGCTGACACGATTAAAAATCGAATACAAGACCACTTCTTTCCCCTTTAGTCTTTTGTGTTTCACTCACCTTACAAGTTATGAAACCTCTTTGCTAAAATACTTTTTCTCTGTGATGAGCTTGATACAAATCTCCCACAACCTACTTATATTCAGTAGATTTTGTGGCTGACACTAGCCATCTTCCCAAGGAAGAGATATTCTCAATTCTTGTATAAAGCCTTTTGGAAATATTTCTTCAATGAATCTTCATTCTCAAAAGTAAATCCTCGGTTGCTTTAATTGCTTAGCCTTCAGGTAACATTCAGTTTAGCTCCAACTCGATTCCAGATCCAATCTCCAAGCCAGCCACTTATCTCTGGCTCGATCTTGTCATTCTTCAGTCTCACTGTAGGTCTTGTTACACTTCCAACTGATACAAGATGTACATCAGAACTTTGCATCTCCACTCACGTGAACTCTGCATCTTTACTCACATCATCCAACCCTTATCTCTCATCGTCAACTAGTCACTCTAGCTACAATTTCATTCTCGTTTAAGTACTTCACTTAATAATTTCACCTAGTACATGTCGTACGTCATGATGCTCTTGAACTTCTCAACACCTTGGATGTGCAAGTTTATCATCTCATGTTGACTTCTAAAACTCATTCAAATTTGCACTTACAATCTTTCCCCTTTTGACTGGGTTTTAGAATTCAAGCATCACTCATGATGATCTTATTAAATATGTAAGTATGTCTCCTTCACAACACCTACTTCTTGAGATAACGTCTGACCCACCTGCATCAGCTACTTCGCCAGGATAAGATAATTGACATCTACCAGCTTGTGCTTGCATCTACAATCTTTTCCTTTGAGCTTTGTATGTCGATCAATCACAACACCCTTTTGGTACACTAACCATGTTTCCTCACTTGGAAACTTCCACACTAGATATGCTTTTCTCCTTCAGGAGATGGGAATTATCTAGATTTTCACAGTAGATATGATGTTCTACCCTATGAAATCTGCACTATCTAGACCATAACGTCCATCACGCCATGCTCTTCTCCCCAACGAGCAATGCAGTATTTGGACCAGAACGTCACCACTTCTCCCCCTGCTTGATTGGCATACTAAGCTAAAACACTAATGCTTAAATGTAAAGACTTACATTACAAACACACCCGTATGCTTCTTCATGTGTAATCATGATACAACCCATGTTCAGGCCAAATAGATTACAATACATCATCATGATCTGACGACGCCGTCGACATACCTATCGACCTACTTATCTTAAAGACTTGGCTCAACCCATGTGTCATCATCTCGACCACATAACCTTTGAGCCCCTCCTCCACACGGAGTGCACGCTGCACTCGTTCCTATAGTCCTTTGAGTGATTCTAGCATCACTCTCCAGAAATCACCTTGTATCACTTCCTGATGCACTTCGATCTCCTTATCCTTTATAACACAAACAATTACTTGTCCTGGATCCAAGCGTGATGATCATTGGTCTACTCCAAGATCAACTCTGACAGAGTCGCATCCTCCTTTTGGTGTCTCTTCCTTCACTTATCAAGTAAGCCACACTTGGGCAATACACGTGTTTTCAACTCTCTTGGTTCAATGAACGTCTTGTTCAACCTTTGGGTTATACCCATGTTTCTTCCATGTACCATACTGCACAACTATCATTCAGAGCCTCTTGTCTAACCTTGATGTTGTTTGCATTGGCATATCACCTTCGGCTTGTTACTCACAGCACGCTATAGAACTCAATGCCGAACTTCTTGTCGTACATCCTGACGTACTTCATGACGGAATTCCTTGTCTCCACTCTTTGATGTGATCCCTCCCACAAAGTGTGGCAAACCCCTTCTAATTTACTTCGCTAGTACCTTCAGCTCCTCGATATCCTAGACCCCAAATTCACCATGGTTGGTTGTCCCATCGAGAGTATCTGATCCAACTTCTTGGACCCATTGTTGAGAATCTTGATCTGCTTTTGATTCTCAGCCAAATCACATTCCAGCATCCATACTTTCTCTTGTTCACCTGTAGAAATTTCTCTCAGCTTGTTAACCTCGTGTTCAAGAGACTTGTTGCTTCTCTTTTACAACAATAAGTTCGTCAACCAACTTGCTCAGCTCCTAACGAGGTTCATCAGTCATGTTGTGTTTTGGACTCTGCACCAGATCGTGCTTTGACTGAAGGACCATGATTCTTTTCGTCATAATAGTATTACCTTTGAGCAACTGCATATTTTTCATTTTTTGAGTTTCAGCCATTTGTCATACAAAACGTATAATCTTCCTTGAAGTTAATCTCAACTTTTGTATCAGGATCTGCGTCAGATGATGTACTTGATTCATGTTTGAGTGCACCAAATGCAACGAGGTCGAGCAATTCTTCGTTCTCTGATCCATTTTCACTCATCTTAGTGAGGATGTCGCTTTCTTCTGCTTCTCGTCGTGTTCACATTCACACTGAGTGTGTCTAATTCCTTTGCACCTAAAGCATTTGATTCCTCTTTTTGACTGTGTGAACACTCGTTTTGAAGTGTATGTCCTCTGCATTCAGAAATTGCACCCTACACATGGCTCTTATGCTTCTTGACTCGTTTTCTCACACCAAATTTTTCATGTCCTTGAACGACATCATGGAGAGTACTTGCTGAAGCACATAAATTATCTGAATCACCTTGTCTTCACTCTCTGGTTTGTTGATTTGTTGTTTCAGAAATTGCCAGTTCCACTTCAGTATGATTCTCCACGCCATCAAGCTCCCATCTCATGGGATTTTAACAATACCCACAAACTTCATGAAAGCTAAATTTCATTTATTGAGAGACATAGACATTGTTGCCTATATGTTGTATATCTTGTTGGTAAACACCTTAAGAACTTCTTCACTAATTTCTTATCTTGTAGTACCGAGTATATGAGATAACCGCACTGAGCTGAGAACTGAAATCTGATATAGATTCATATTCGTCCAACTTCAAGTTATCAAATTTTGATGTGAGAAAATCCATCTGTGAGCCTCTTTAACCTTCTTGGTTCAGTCAAGTGTGTTGTAGAATATTCACGCCTCCTTTTGCAGTTTGGCATCCTTAAATAAGAATTGAGTTGCTTCTTCTTAACTATGTAAAAATACTGAATAAAGCTTTTTGTATTATACTTTAACAACTTTCTCATCAACGCTTTTTCCAATTAGCAAATCTGTTTGATGACAACACACTAGCTTTCTCTACTGCTTTGGAAACTTCAGAGCCATCTTCAACTGCTTCTATAATCTATATCAATGCTTTGTAAGATTGCTTTCATCTTCACTTTCCAATGCCCATAGTGTTTGGGATCAAGCATAAACTCCTCTCGTGCTATATTATCCATGTTGCCTTCAGGATCTCACCAGCAACTTCAGTGACCCACTCTAATACCACTTTTAAGTGCAAGATAGGTTTGATACAGACATTAGTACGAGTATGTGTCAAGAACTATGTCACGAAGTACTGGCCATATGAAACACATAGAATTTCTCTACAAAGAAAATATGTGCTTACTCTATCTCTTTAAAAGTAAATTTACAAGCTTTATTTAAACAAAACCCTAGCCTCACACGTCCTAAAGTCGAATACAATACCTTAGAACTTCTCTCTCCTTGCCCTTTTGTGTTTCACTCACCTTACAAGTAAATGAAACACTTTGTTAAATATGTTTTTCTCTAATCAGCTGATATAGTCCCACAGACTAGTATATATTACTCACTAGATTTCGTGGTTGAACACTACCATCTTTCCAAAGGAGAGATTCCTAATCTTCCTTTATAATATTCCAAATCTAGTATAAAGTCTTTGGAAATATTACCGTACTGTCTTCCTAGTGTAGCAACCAAGTTTTTGTTGTAGACTCTACGAGTGAACAACAATGAGGCAGAGGCAGAACCTGATCAGATACAACCTCTGAGAAGAAGTACAAGGATCAGGAACCCTGCATCAAACTGGATCAACACAAGAGTATACTTCAATGCTGAGGCAGTAGCCCAACCAATCAGTGCAACATGCTCTATGGCTCAGTATCCAGAAGAACATCAAGCCTTCATCAGTGAGTTGGATCAGAATGGATACCAAGGTCATATCAGGAAGCCATGGAACATGAGGAGTGGAGAGAGTCAGTAGGGAAAGAGACTGATGCCATGATAGCAAATGATACATGGTATGAAGCTGAACTCCTGATACGCCCTAAATTAAAGGATCACTCTGAAATTGGTGAGGGAATAATCCTTGACTCCAATGGAACGTGAAACTCCAAAGAACAAGGCGGTGGATCGAATGGTATGACACAAGAGATGCGGAAGCTCTTGAATTTACCGGTGGATTGTTAGGTCGGCACAGAGGATGCGGAAGGCCTCTGATATTCCAACTCATGCCCTAGGATATGACGCACCTAGACGACGATGAGGTTGACCCCCTGGATATGACGCACCAGGACGGATCGGTTTGATCCCTTGGATATGACGCACCAAGACAAGATCGAAAAGTTCCCGAAAGGAACAAAACTGAGAAACACTCTCAAGATTCCAAAAATATAACTCACAACTTAATTTTATTTCAATGGAGATTACAACTTATTTATAGGAAACTAAACTTTCTCAGCAAAGCTAGTTATTTAATAGTCTAGGAAATCACAAAACAATGCATGGAGGAGAGAGAAGCTTTCCATGCAATTTATTCTCCAATTTTCGTCACTCTTTTTAGACAGCAAGGGAAACCACTTGATTTTGGATCTTCTTGGGCTTGGAACTTGATAAAAATGGGCTGGACATGTTAGCTAACATCATGGGCTAATTTCTGAATGTCTTTCATGGCCATAACTTCATATATGAGCCCAAGATCACATCATAACTTCATAAAATTGGGCTGACTTTGAATGTATAACCTCTTGGACCATTTTTTCTGACCAAAACACAAGCAAAAACCATCACTTTATGCCCACCTCGTCCCCACAACACACCCATAAGCCAAGCCTTCTTTTGATTTGTTTTTGCTGCTGATTCGGGTTACATCATCCCCTCCTCCTTTAAAAGGATTTGCCCTCAAATCCGTCACAATGTTTAGAAACCTATGGCCATGAGATTCATCTCACAAGATCGCCTTGGTTCACTGCCTTCGGGTTTCACACACCTAGCTAAACATTACAAAAGATGAGAGAGCTGTTTTGGTTAAGCTCTAGAAGGGATGATCTATTGCCTCCTCGTTGAACTCTTTTCTCTCTCTTTTTTTTTAGAAGATGGGAAGATGAGAATGCTGAATGAACAGAAGTGAACACCGCTTTCAGAGTGGCTCTGATACCAAAATGATACGCCCTAAATTAAAGGATCACTCTGAAATTTGGTGAGGGATAATCCTTGACTCCAATGGAACGTGAAACTCCAAAGAAACAAGGCGGTGGATCGAATGGTATGACACAAGAGATGCGGAAGCTCTTGATTTAGCCGTGGATTGTTAGGTCGCACAGAGGATGCGGAAGGCCTCTGATTATTCCAACTCAATGCCCTAGGATATGACGCACCTAGACGACGATGAGGTTGACCCCCTGGATATGACGCACCAGGACGGATCGGTTTTGATCCCTTGGATATGACGCAACCAAGACAAGATCGAAAAGTTCCCGAAGGAACAAAACTGAGAAACACTATCAAGATTCCAAAAATATAAACTCACAACTTATTTTATTTCAATGGAGATTACAACTTATTTATAGGAAACTAAACTTGCTCACAAAGCTAGTTATTTAATAGTCTAGGAAATCACAAAACAATGGCATGGAGGAGAGAGAAGCCTTTCCATGCAATTTATTCTCCAATTTTCGTCACTCTTTTTAGACAGCAAGGAAACCACTTGATTTTGGATCTTCTTGGGCTTGGAAACTTGTAAAAAATGGGCTGGACATGTTAGCTAACATCATGGGCTAATTTCTGAATGTCTTTCATGGCCATAACTTCATATATGAGCCCCAAGATCACATCATAAACTTCATAAAATTGGGCTGACTTTGATGTATAACCTCTTGGACCATTTTTTGACCAAAACACAAGCAAAAACCATCACTTTATGCCCACGTCGTCCCCACACACACCCATAAGCCAAGCCTTCTTTTGATTTGTTTTTGCTGCTGATTTCGGGTTACATCAACTCCCAAAAGGCAAGAAGGCAGTAACAAGTAGATGGATCTTCACTATGAAGTATCTAGCAAATGGGAAACCAGAGATGAAGAAGACTAGACTAGTAGCAAGGGGATTCACTCAAACTTATGGAGAGGACTACATTGATACATTTGCACCAGTGGCTAAACTTCACCACAATAAGAATTGTCCTCTCCATTGCTGTTAACTTGGAATGGGAACTATGGGCAAATGGATGTGAAGAATGCATTCCTACAAGGAGAGTTGGAAGATGAAGTGTACATGCGACCACCTCCTGGCCTTGATGCGTCCCTAGGATGCTCTTTGGTTGATGGGAATGGATAGATCCTTGCAAGAACGAATCAGAGACTCAAGTACACAGAAGTGAATACCGCTTTTTCGATGAGTGGGCTCTGATACCTTTCCGGCTCATTATCCGGCACGTTGAGACTTTCCGTCAAGTAGATGCCAATATATGCGCGTGTCCCCGTAAAATTCACATCGATTTTCTAAACCAAAAGTAATATAGTGGGGTGTAAGGTTTAGGGTTATACGGGATTTCTAGGTTTGGGGAAGTTAGGGCTTTAAAGGTTTTACGAGTTTGGGGTTGGTAAGTGTTCAAGGTTTAGGTTATAGGGAAACAGCCACAACCATCAGCTTGCACACTGATAGGTCGCCATTTTTGGACTCAAGAAATTCAAAACCGTCTTTTGAGCCTCAAACTGACTGTGAATACGTTTTCAATGGCTTAAAATAGTTGTGAAACTTGTCTCTATGGTGTTCTTTTCAATCGTGTTTTCGATCATTTACCAGCTTTCGTAAAGTAGAAATGCCTATAATCATTCGCGGCGTCCCACGTAAGTTCCTAATCCGAATTTTTAACAAATACATAGGGTTAAGGTGATTATTTGGGTTAGGGTTTGGGCGTTTAGAGTTTTGGGATTTAGGGTTTACGTGTTTTAGGGTTTCGGGGTTTTAGTGTTTCGGCGGTTTAGGGTCTTAGGGAAACACGCAACAAAACCATAACCACCAAAACCATCAAGCTGACGTGAGAAGGTCTTAGCCATTTAACTTGAAGCGCGATTCAACCGTTTTTGACACCTCAAAATTCTGAATGTGAAACGTTTTAGAGGCGCTATCAAATAGTTGTGAATTGTCTATATTCGTTTTGTCATCGTGTTTTCAGATCATATATCCACGACGTACTTTCGTAAAGTAGAAATGCCAATAAATCATGCAGCGGTCCCCGTAAATTCACTCGGATTTTCTAAACAAGTATAGGGATGTAGCGGTTTAGGTTTAGGGTTTAGGGTTTGGGGATTAGGTTTTAAGTGTTTAGCGGGTTTTGGGTTCTAGTGTTTATGGGTTTAGGGTTTAGGGAAACACCACAAAACCATCAGCGTCACTGATAGAGGACTGCTTGCCATTTTTTGACCCGAATTCAACCGTTTTGAGGCGCTCAAACTGGATTGTATACGTTTGGGCGTCTTAAAATTATTTGTGCAACGGGTCTTATAATTGCGTTTTATAGTCGTGTTTCAATCAATGTATCACCCGTCTCTGTTTCCGTTAAGTTAGAAATACCAATTCGAACCTGCGGGTCCGCGCCGAAATTCACCCAATTTTTCCCGCGTTGAAGATTAATAACGTGTTTAAAGGTTCTAGGGTTTTAGGGTTTAAATGGCTTTAGGGAAACGCGACAACCACGCAAGTGATAAGGCTTGGCCATTTTAGTACCTGAAATTCAACCTTTGAGCTCAACTGACTGTGAAAACGTTTTGGGGTTTAAAAAGTGTGTGAACCTGGTCCCTATATGTGTATTTGTCATCGGTGGTTTTCAGGATCATTATCACAGACTCCTTCGTAAAGTAGAAATGTCAAATAAATCTGTCGCGGGTCCAGGTAAATTCCTCGATTTCTAAACCACAATACATAGGGTGAAGGTTTTGGGTTTAAGGGTTTGGGGTTTAGGGTTTGGGGATAGGCGGCTTTAGTGTTTTAGTGGGCTGTTTTGAGTTTTGGTGGTTTTGGGGTATTAGGGCCTCTTATAGGAAACACCCTCGGACGTATTATCCCAGCCCTTAAAAAAGACCTTCCCAAGGATCACTCTGAAATTGGTGAGGGATAATCCTTGACTTCAATTTGGAACGTGAAACTCCAAAGAAACAAGGCGGATGGTCGAATGATATGACACAAGAGATGCGGAAGCTCTTGATTTACCGTGGATCGTTAGGTCGCACAGAGGATGCGGAAGGCCTCTGATATTCCAACTCAATGCCCTAGGATAATGACGCACCTAGACGACAATGGAGGTTGACCCCCTGGATATGACGCACCAGGACGGATCGGTTTGATCCCTTGGATATGACGCACCAAGACAGATCGAAAAGTTCCCGAAGGAACAAAACTGAGAAACACTCTCAAGATTCCAAAAATATAACTCACAACTTAATTTATTTCAATGGAGATTACAACTTATTTATAGGAAACTAAACTTGCTCACAAAGCTAGTTATTTAATAGTCTAGGAAATCACAAAACAATGCATGGAGGAGAGAGAAGCTTTCCATGCAATTTATTCTCCAATTTTCGTCACTCTTTTTAGACAGCAAGGAAACCACTTGATTTTGGATCTTCTTGGGCTTGAAACTTGATAAAATTGGGCTGATTTTGATATATAACCTCTTGGACCATTTTCCTGACCAAAACACAAGCAAAAACCATCACTTTTAGCCCACCTCGTCCACACACACACACCCATAAGCCAAGACTTCTTTCTATTTGTTTCTGTTGCTGATTCAGGTTACATCAATTCTACACTTATTTATGAGTTTAAATAGAGCTTCTTACATCTTGATTCATTCTGTTTTGATTAGAATCAAGAAGTAATTGCCAAATCTCCAAACATGGTAAACTGGAGTCACTTCGGTTAAAAGTGGGATAACTTCTTCATCATAACTCCTATGATCTTGATTTAATTTAAGGATGATTATCCACTGATTTATGAGTCCAAATAAATCTTCTTACATCTTGATTCATTCTTGTTTAATTAGAATCAAGAAGAAATTGCCAAATCTCCAAACAAGGTAAACTGGAGTCACTTCGGTTAAAAGTGGGATGACTTCTTCATCATAACTCCTATGATCTTGCTTCAACTTCAGGGTGGTTATACACTGATTTATGAGTCCAAATCAAGCTTCTTACATTGTGATTAATTCTGGTTTTATTAGTATCAAGAAGAAATTGTGAAATCTCCAAACAGGGCAAACTGGAATCACATCGGTTAAAAGTGGGATAACTTCTTCATCATAAGTCCAATGATAGTGATTCAACTTCAGGATGATTCTACACTTATTTATGAGTCCAAATCAAGATTCTTACATTTTTATTCATTCTGGTTTGATTAGAATCATGAAGAAATCGCCAAATCTCCAAACAGGGTAAACTGGAATCACTTCGATTAAAAGTCGGATAAGTTCTTCATCATAAGTCCAATGATATTGATTTAAATTCACGGTTGTTCTACACTGAATTCTGATTCCAAAGAAAGCTTCTTACATCTTTATTCATTATGGTTTGATTAGAATCAAGAAGAAATCGCCAAATCTCCAAACATGATAAACTGGAATCACTTCGGTTAAAAGTGGGATAACTTCTTCATCATAACTCCAATGATATTGATTCAACTTCAGGATGATTATCCACTGATTTATGAGTCCAAATAGAGCTTCTTATATCTTGATTCGTTCTGGTTTGATTAGAACCAAGAAGAAATTGTCAAATCTCCAAACAGGGTAAACTGAAATCACTTCGGTTAAAAGTGGGATAACTTCTTCATCATAACTCCAATGATATTGATTCAACTTCAGGATGATTATCCACTGATTTATGAGTCCAAATAGAGCTTCTTACATCTTGATTCATTCTTGTTTGATTAGAACCAAGAAGAAATTGTCAATCTCCAAACAGGGTAAACTGGAATCACTTCGGTTAAAAGTGGGATAATTCTTCATCATAACTCCTATGATCTTGATTCAACTTCAGGTTGATTATAAACTCAAATCAAGATTCTTACATCCTGATTCATTCTGGTTTTATTAGTATCAAGAAGAAATTATCAAATCTCCAAATAGGGCAAACTGGAATCACTTCGGTTAAAATTGGGATAACTTCTTCATCATAACTCCAATGATATTGATTCAACTCAAGGATAATTCTATGCTGATTTATGAGTCCAAATCAAGCTTCTTACATCTTGATTCATTCTGGTTTGATTAGAATCAAGAAGAAATTGCAAAATCTCCAAACAAAGTAAACCGGAATCACTTCGGTTAAAAGTGGGATAACTTCTTCATCATAAGTCCAATGATATTGATTCAACTTCAGGATGATTCTACACATGATTTATGAGTCCAAATCAAGATTCTTAAATCTTGATTCATTCTGGTTTGATTAGAATCAAGAAGAAATCACTAAATCTCCAAACAGGATAGACTGGAATCCCTTCGGTTAAAAGTGGGATAACTTCTTCATCATAACTCCAATGATATTGATTCAACTTGAGGATGATTCTCCACTGATTTATGAGTTCAAATAGAGATTCTTACATCTTGATTCATTCTGTTTTGATTAGAATCAAGAAGTAATTGCCAAATCTCCAAACATGGTAAACTGGAGTCACTTCGGTTAAAAGTGGGATAACTTCTTCATCATAACTCCTATGATCTTGATTTAATTTAAGGGTGATTATCCACTGATTTATGAGTCCAAATAAAGCTTCTTACATCTTTATTCATTCTTGTTTAATTAGAATCAAGAAGAAATTGCCAAATCTCCAAACAGGGTAAACTGTAGTCACTTCGGTTAAAAGTGGGATAACTTGTTCATCATAACTCCTATGATCTTGCTTCAACTTCAGGGTGGTTCTACACTGATTTATGAGTCCAAATCAAGCTTCTTACATCGTGATTCATTCTGGTTTTATAAGTATCAAGAAGAAATTTGTCAAATGTCCAAACAGGGCAAACTGTAATCACATCGGTTAAAAAGTGGGATAACTTCTTCATCATAAGTCCAATGATATTGATTCAACTTCAGGATTATTCTACACTTATTTATGAGTCCAAATCAATATTCTTACATCTTGATTCATTCTGGTTTTATTAGAATCAAGAAGAAATCACCAAATCTCCAAACAGGATAGACTGGAATCCCTTCGGTTAAAAGTGGGATAACTTCTTCATCATAACTCCAATGATATTGATTCAAATTGAGGATGATTATCCACTGATTTATGAGTTAAATAGAGCTTCTTACATCTTGATTCATTCTGTTTTGATTAGAATCAAGAAGTAATTGCCAAATCTCCAAACATGGTAAACTGGAGTCACTTCAGTTAAAAGTGGGATAACTTCTTCATCATAACTCCTATGATCTTGATTTAATTTAAGGGTGATTATCCACTGATTTATGAGTCCAAATAAAGCTTCTTACATCTTGATTCATTCTTTTTAATTACAATCAAGAAGAAATTGCCAAATCTCCAAACAAGGTAAACTGGAGTCACTTCGGTTAAAAGTGGGATGACTTCTTCATCATAACTCCTATGATCTTGCTTCAACTTCAGGGTGGTTCTACACTGATTTATGAGTCTAAATCAAGCTTCTTCCATCGTGATTAATTCTGGTTTTATTAGTATCAAGAAGAAATTGTGAAATCTCCAAACAGGGCAAACTGGAATCACATCGGTTAAAAGTGGGATAACTTCTTCATCATAAGTCCAATGATATTGATTCAACTTCAGGATGATTCTACACTGATTTATGAGTCCAAATCAATATTCTTACATCTTGATTCATTCTGGTTTGATTAGAATCAGAAGAAATTGCCAAAATCTCCAAACAGGGTAAACTGAATCACTTCGGTTAAAAGTCGGGATAACTTCTTCATCATAAGTCCAATGATATTGATTTAACTTCAGGTTATTCTACACTGATTTCTGAGTCCAAATAAAGCTTCTTAATCTTGATTCATTCTGGTTTGATTAGATCAAGAAGAAATTGCCAAATCTCCAAACAGGGTAAACTGGAATCACTTCGGTTAAAAGTGGGATAACTTCTTCATCATAACTCCAATGATATTGATTCAACTTCAGGGTGATTATCCACTGATTAATGAGTCCAAATAAGCTTCTTACATCTTGATTCATTCTGGTTTTGATTAGAATCAAGAAGAAATTGCCAAATCTCCAAACAGGGAAAACTGGAATCACTTCGGTTAAAAGTGGGATAACTTCTTCATCATAACTCCAATGATATTGATTCAACTTCAGGGATGATTCTACACTGATTTATGAGTCCAAATAAAGCTTCTTACATCTGATTCATTCTGGTTTGATTAGAATCAAGAAGAAATTCCAAATCTCCAAACAGGGTAAACTGGAATCACTTCGGTTAAAAGTGGGATAACTTCTTCATCATAACTCCAATGATATTGATTCAACTTCAGGATGATTCTACACTGATTTATGAGTCCAAATAAGCTTCTTACATCTTGATTCATTCTGGTTTTATTAGAATCAAGAAGAAATTGCCAAATCTCCAAACAGGGTAAACTGGAATCACTTCGGTTAAAAGTGGGATAACTTCTTCATCATAACTCCTATGATCTTGATTCAACTTCAAGGGTGATTCTCCACTGATTTATGAGTCCAAATAAAGCTTCTTACATCTTGATTCATTCTGGTTTAATTAGAATCAAGAAGAAATTGCCAAATCTCCAAACAGGGTAAACTGGAGTCACTTCGGTTAAAAGTGGGATAACTTCTTCATCATAACTTCTATGATCTTGCTTCAACTTCAGGGTGGTTCTACACTGATTTATGAGTCCAAATCAAGCTTCTTACATCGTGATTCATTCTGGTTTTATTAGTATCAAGAAGAAATTGTCAAATCTCCAAACAGGGCAAACTGGAATCACATCGGTTAAAAGTGGGATAACTTCTTTATCATAAGTCCAATGATATTGATTCAACTTCAGGATTATTCTACACTCATTTATGAGTCTAAATCAATATTCTTAAATCTTGATTCATTCTGGTTTGATTAGAATCAAGAAGAAATCACCAAATCTCCAAATAGGATAGACTGGAATCACTTCGGTTAAAAGTGGGATAACTTCTTCTTCATAACTCCAATGATATTGATTCAACTTGAGGATGATTCTCCACTGATTTATGAGTTCAAATAGAGCTTCTTACATCTTGATTCATTCTGTTTTGATTAGAATCAAGAAGTAATTGCCAAATCTCCAAACAGGGTAAACTGGAGTCACTTCGGTTAAAAGTGGGATAACTTCTTCATCATAACTCCTATGATTTTGATTTAATTTAAGGGTGATTATCCACTGATTTATGGGTCCAAATAAAGCTTCTTACATCTTGATTCGTTCTTGTTTAATTAGAATCAAGAAGAAATTGCCAAATCTCCAAACAGGGTAAACTGGAGTCACTTCGGTTAAAAGTGAGATAACTTCTTCATCATAACTCCTATGATCTTGCTTCAACTTCAGGATGATTCTACACTGATTTATGAGTCCAAATCAAGCTTCTTACATCGTGATTAATTTTGGTTTTATTAGTATCAAGAAGAAATTGTCAAATCTCCAAACAGGGCAAACTGGAATCACATCGGTTAAAAGTGGGATAACTTCTTCATCATAAGTCCAATGATAGTGATTCAACTTCAGGATGATTCTACACTTATTTATGAGTCCAAATCAAGATTCTTACATTTTTATTCATTCTGGTTTGATTAGAATCATGAAGAAATTTCCAAATCTCCAAACAGGGTAAACTGGAATCACTTCGATTAAAAGTCGGATAACTTCTTCATCATAAGTCCAATGATATTGAATTAAATTCACGGTTGTTCTACACTGAATTCTGAGTCCAAAGAAAGCTTCTTACATCTTGATTTATTCTGGTTTGATTAGAATCAAGAAGAAATCGCCAAATCTCCAAACAGGATAAACTGGAATCACTTCGGTTAAAAGTGGGATAACTTCTTCATCATAACTCCAATGATATTTATTCAACTTCAGGATGATTATCCATTGATTTATGAGTCCAAATAGAGCTTCTTAGATCTTGATTCGTTCTGGTTTGATTAGAACCAAGAAGAAATTGTCAAATCTCCAAACAGGGTAAACTGGAATCACTTCGGTTAAAAGTGGGATAACTTCTTCATCATAACTCCAATGATATTGATTCAACTTCATGATGATTATCCACTGCTTTATGAGTCCAAATAGAGCTTCTTACATCTTGATTCATTCTAGTTTTGATTAGAACCAAGAAGAAATTGTCAATCTCCAAACAGGGTAAACTGGAATCACTTCGGTTAAAAGTGGGATAACTTCTTCATCATAACTCCTATGATCTTGATTCAACTTCAGGGTGATTCTAAACTGATTTAATGAGTTCAAATCAAGATTCTTACATCCTGATTCATTCTGGTTTTATTAGTATCAAGAAGAAATTGTCAAATCTCCAAATAGGGCAAACTGGAATCACTTCGGTTAAAATTGGGATAACTTCTTCATCATAACTCCAATGATATTGATTCAATTCAAGGATGATTCTATGCTGATTTATGAGTCCAAATAAAACTTCTTACATCTTTATTCATTCTGGTTTGATTAGAATCAAGAAGAAATTGCCAAATCTCCAAACAGTTTAAACTGGAATCACTTCGGTTAAAAGTGGGATAACTTCTTCATCATAAGTCCAATTGAAGATTTTAGTTGAAAAGAGTAGAACTTGTTTGTGTGATCAAACAAGTTTTAGATGAAAGTGAGTATGCAATCTGTCTTAGTAAGCAAACTGGAAGAGAAGACTTCTTTCTGAATGATTTCTTTTTTCATTGATTATTACAAGCTCTGGTACATCTTAATTATATAGAGAAGACCTCTAAAACAACTTGCCAAAACCGTGGGCTAATAATGAAAACAAGAGGTGCTTCTGAGCAGAGAAATATCTAGCCACTTTTGTTGACTTTCTTGAGCTGCTTGCTTGCTTGTAAGCTATCTTCTTGTTGGGTCACGAAATGGGCTTCATTCTCTTTGTTTTTATCTTGGTTAGAGCCCAATGGATCACTGAAGCTTCTCTTCTTGGGCTCATTCTCCTTCTCAGCTGTACAGCCCAATATCAGTGAGGTGTTTACTTGCTCTCTTTCAACATTCCCCCTCAAGATTGGCTGGTGGAGATCCAATAAGCCAATCTTGCAATGGAGAGCATCACACACCTTTGATGATGTTGCCTTAGTAAAGATGTCAGCAACCTGATCAGAGCTCTTCACATATGATGGAATGATCACACCTTCCTGAACCTTTTCTCTGATATAGTGGCAATCCACTTCAATATGCTTTGTTCTTTCATGGAATACTGAATTGGATGCAATGTGGATTGCTGCTTGATTATCACAGTGTAAGACAATCGGTTGAGATGATTCCACTCCAAGATCTTTAAGAAGATGCTTCAGCCAGACAAGTTCTCCAGTGATGCTTGCCATTGCTCTGTATTCAGCTTCAGCACTTGATCTTGAGATTACCTTCTGTTTCTTACTCTTCCACGTTACTAGATTTCCTCCAACAAAAGTACAATACCCAGTTGTTGACTTTCTGTCATTCCTATCTCCTGCCCAATCCGCATCACAATAGCCAACAATATCAGTATTTGAATTGCATCCCATCCAAATACCTTTACCAGGTGTGCCTTTGATATATCTCAGGATCCTTTCCACCATTCTCCAATGATGTCTGTTTGGAGCATGCATATGTTGACTCACTTGATTCACTGCAAAGCATAAGTCAGGTCTAGTGATGGTGAGATAAATCAGCTTTCCTACCATTCTCTGATATTGTTTCTCATCAGCTGCTGGTTCCCCCTCAGGCTCATCTTTATAGTTCTCTTCAATGGGAGTTTTACACGGCTTAGACCCCAGTTTTCCTGTCTCTGATAAAAGGTCTAAAGCATACTTTCTTTGGGAGAGAAACATACCAGTATCAAGCTTGCATACTTCAATCCCAAGAAAGTATTTTAGTTCCCCTAGATCCTTGATATCAAATTTTCCCTTGAGAAGCTCTTTAGTGTGTTTAACACCATCTACATCATTACCAGTTATGATTATATCATCAACATAGATCAATACCACCACTATACCTTTGTCTCCTTTGATTGTGAACAAGGTATGATCCGCCTCAGATCTTTTAAAACCATCTTCAATCAAGCAGTTACTCAACCTTTGATACCATGCCCTAGGAGATTGTTTGAGTCCATAAATTGCCTTCTTGAGCTTACACACTTTGGTGTTGTCAACTGCATCACGAAGGCCTTCAGGAGGTTCCATGTATACTTCTTCTTCTAAGTCTCCTTGCAAGAAAGCATTCTTCACATCCATTTGCCATAAATCCCATGATAGATTGGTTGCTATGGACAATAGAACCCTTACTGAATGTAACTTGGCAACCGGGGCAAATGTCTCCTTGTAGTCTTCTCCATACTTCTGAGTAAATCCCTTAGCAACAAGTCTTGCTTTGTACCTCTCAATTTCTCCTGAGCTTGTGTATTTGATAGTATACACCCATCGACAACCTACAACTTTCTTGTTGCTTGGTAGATTCACCACGTCCCATGTCCCATTCTTGAGCATAGATGCAATCTCCTCCTTCATTGCATTAACCCAAACTTCACTCATACAAGCTTCTTCATAACTTGTAGGGATTCTGTGCTGATCAATCTTAGACAAGAAAGCTTGATGTGTGCTTGGAAGATGAGCCACTGAACAATAGCCTTGAATTGGATGAGCAATAGCATGGTTGTTGTAGTAAACTCTAGTGTTCTTCCAATTTTCAGGGCCATGTCTTATTCTTTCACTTCTTCTTAAAGGTTGTGAAGCTGGTTCGTTTTCTGACTCAGTTTCCTCAGAATCTTCAACAACTGCATCTTCTAATGAAGCAGAGCTTGATTCATCCAACTCTTGTGATTCCCCCTCTCCAGTATCTCCATCAGACTTTGAAGTTGACCTTTCTTCCTCAACATGATCACTCCCTTCACTAGAATCTTCACTCTGGATGAGAGGTGTTCCTTGATTGGTTTCTCCATACTCAGTTGGTGTTGGTGTGTGTCTTGAACCAGCGAGTGTGTGTAAACCATCAAGGATGAATCTCAAGGTGGCTGCTCTGTCTCTAGATGAAGTAAGGTCTTCCAAGCTCTTCCAGTCCTTCTTATCAAAGTATCCATGTGCTTCATCAAATTTAACTTCCCTGGAGATATACACCTTCCTTGTGCTTGGATCATAGCACTTGTATCCCTTCTGAGTTGGAGAGTATCCTATAAACATACATCTGATGCTTCTTGGTTCCAGTTTGTTCCTTTGGGCCTCTGGAACAAAGACATAGCACACACAACCAAACACCTTCATATGTTCATAGTTTGGTTTAGTGCCATTCAGGATCTCATATGGTGAAGCTTCTCCAAGCTGTTTTGTTGGAAGCCTATTGATTAGATAAGCTGAAGTCATAACTGCATCTCCCCAATACTCCTTAGGAACTCCTCTATCAAACATTATGGTTCTTGCAACTTCCATAAGGTGTCTATTCTTGCGTTCAGACACTCCATTTTGTTGGGGAGTGTAAGCGCAAGAGGTTTGATGCACAATGCCATGCCTCTCCAATACCCTTCTGAATTCTTTGCTCATGTACTCTCCACCATTATCGCTTCTGAATACCTTGATCTTAGCTCCATACTGAGTAGATACATATTCTTGAAACTTTGTGAATGCTTCAAGAACAAGGCTCTTTGATGGCAAGAGAGTAACCCATGTAAACTTTGATTTCTCATCAATGAAGGAAACAAAATATTTGTATTGATCTCTGGAGGTACATGGGGCTGTCCATACATCAGAATGAACTAGATCAAAACACTCATCATACATAGTAGTTGACTCAGGAAAACTAACTCTACAATGTTTCCCCAGAATGCAAGATTCACATCCAAGATGATCTTGATCCAGTCTTGGTAAAGCAAGTTTAAGGACTTGGGAGTTTGGATGGCCAAGTCTAGCATGCCAAAAAACATCAGTACAACCAGACTTCATAGCTGAGTGGAACACTGCTGGTTTAATGCTATCCAAAAGATACAGACCATCTTTAGCACTTCCTTCCCCAATCTTCTCTCCTGACTTATTGTCCTGAAACCATACGTCATCAGCACTAAACACTGCCAAGCATTCAAGATCCTTTGTTGCCTTTTGGACAGATAACAGATTAGATGTGAATTCTGGCATGTATAAAGCCTCAGAGTTCTTACTAAACAGTTCTAGTTCTCCAACTCCTCTAACTGCTATGTCCTGACCATTAGCAATACTAACTTTCCCAAAGTGAGGTCTAATATTGCATAATAAACCTGAATCACTAATCATGTGGTGTGAAGCTCCTGAGTCTATAATAATTGGTTTATGAGTTTTAGAAGCTGAGAAGCTCTTACCAGACTCGGTTAACTTGGCAATGCTCTTTATAAGAGCATCTAAGTCTGACTTCCTCACAACATCATCTCTTCCTACTGGTGTATTGTTCCTCACTGGATAGTTCATCTCCTTTCTTGGTCGCAATTCAGGTCTAAGCACCCAACACTTCTCCTTGGTATGTCCCATGCGCTTGCAATGGTCACACTTCAGATTGTAGTTTCTCCTTTCATTTGGTTGAAAAGCGTTTCCTCTACTCACATAGGCAGTCTCACTGGTTCCATGGAAGAGCCCTCTTGAACCCTCCTCCTTCTGGATCATCATACAAACTTCATTGAGACTAGGAAGCTTGTCAAACCTTAAGATATGATGAATCATTCCTTTGAATGATCCATTGAGAGCAAGCAGCAATCCAAACACTTGATCTTGCTCACGCCTCTCATTCAGCTCCTTCACATCAGTTGTTGGTGGTCTGAGCAGCTCTAGTTCTGCCCATAGACTCCTAAACTCTCCAAAGAAATCTTTGAACAACCGCTCCTCTTGTTGAAGGTTGTTCAGCGCTTTCTTCACTTCAAAGATTCTACTGAGGTTAGAAATGTTTCCATAAACACTCAATAGAGTGTCCCACAGCTCTTTAGGTGTCTCACAGTATGAGTAAGCAGCAAGTATAGCTGGTTCTAGTGAGCTCTGTAGAACCGCTAAAACAAGTTGATCATCTTGTGTCCATTTGGACTCATCTTTGCTGGTTTCTTCTCCAGCCTTCTCTTTACCCTTAGACGTCTCTTGAGGGCCTTCAATATGCTCCCACAAGCCTCGGCTCCTCAAGGCAGTTTTGGTGATTCTTGACCACAACAAGTAGTTGTCTCCTTTGAGTACAATTGGAATTATGATTTGCTTCTGATTTTCCATCTTAGAAAAAACAGAGTAACAACAGAGTAGAAAGTGTTTTGAGTATTTGATTTTTCGCAGCAAACTGGTCCTCAAGAGCTAACACTGCTCTGATACCATGAAGATTTTAGTTGAAAAGAGTAGAACTTGTTTGTGTGATCAAACAAGTTTTAGATGAAAGTGAGTATGCAATCTGTCTTAGTAAGCAAACTGGAAGAGAAGACTTCTTTCTGAATGATTTCTTTTTTCATTGATTATTACAAGCTCTGGTACATCTTAATTATATAGAGAAGACCTCTAAAACAACTTGCCAAAACCGTGGGCTAATAATGAAAACAAGAGGTGCTTCTGAGCAGAGAAATATCTAGCCACTTTTGTTGACTTTCTTGAGCTGCTTGCTTGCTTGTAAGCTATCTTCTTGTTGGGTCACGAAATGGGCTTCATTCTCTTTGTTTTTATCTTGGTTAGAGCCCAATGGATCACTGAAGCTTCTCTTCTTGGGCTCATTCTCCTTCTCAGCTGTACAGCCCAATATCAGTGAGGTGTTTACTTGCTCTCTTTCAACATTCCCCCTCAAGATTGGCTGGTGGAGATCCAATAAGCCAATCTTGCAATGGAGAGCATCACACACCTTTGATGATGTTGCCTTAGTAAAGATGTCAGCAACCTGATCAGAGCTCTTCACATATGATGGAATGATCACACCTTCCTGAACCTTTTCTCTGATATAATGGCAATCCACTTCAATATGCTTTGTTCTTTCATGGAATACTGAATTGGATGCAATGTGGATTGCTGCTTGATTATCACAGTGTAAGACAATCGGTTGAGATGATTCCACTCCAAGATCTCTAAGAAGATGCTTCAGCCAGACAAGTTCTTCAGTGATGCTTGCCATTGCTCTGTATTCAGCTTCAGCACTTGATCTTGAGATTACCTTCTGTTTCTTACTCTTCCACGTTACTAGATTTCCTCCAACAAAAGTACAATACCCAGTTGTTGACTTTCTGTCATTCCTATCTCCTGCCCAATCCGCATCACAATAGCCAACAATATCAGTATTTGAATTGCATCCCATCCAAATACCTTTACCAGGTGTGCCTTTGATATATCTCAGGATCCTTTCCACCATTCTCCAATGATGTCTGTTTGGAGCATGCATATGTTGACTCACTTGATTCACTGCAAAGCATAAGTCAGGTCTAGTGATGGTGAGATAAATCAGCTTTCCTACCATTCTCTGATATTGTTTCTCATCAGCTGCTGGTTCCCCCTCAGGCTCATCTTTATAGTTCTCTTCAATGGGAGTTTTACACGGCTTAGACCCCAGTTTTCCTGTCTCTGATAAAAGGTCTAAAGCATACTTTCTTTGGGAGAGAAACATACCAGTATCAAGCTTGCATACTTCAATCCCAAGAAAGTATTTTAGTTCCCCTAGATCCTTGATATCAAATTTTCCCTTGAGAAGCTCTTTAGTGTGTTTAACACCATCTACATCATTACCAGTTATGATTATATCATCAACATAGATCAATACCACCACTATACCTTTGTCTCCTTTGATTGTGAACAAGGTATGATCCGCTTCAGATCTTTTAAAACCATCTTCAATCAAGCAGTTACTCAACCTTTGATACCATGCCCTAGGAGATTGTTTGAGTCCATAAATTGCCTTCTTGAGCTTACACACTTTGGTGTTGTCAACTGCATCACGAAGGCCTTCAGGAGGTTCCATGTATACTTCTTCTTCTAAGTCTCCTTGCAAGAAAGCATTCTTCACATCCATTTGCCATAAATCCCATGATAGATTGGTTGCTATGGACAATAGAACCCTTACTGAATGTAACTTGGCAACCGGGGCAAATGTCTCCTTGTAGTCTTCTCCATACTTCTGAGTAAATCCCTTAGCAACAAGTCTTGCTTTGTACCTCTCAATTTCTCCTGAGCTTGTGTATTTGATAGTATACACCCATCGACAACCTACAACTTTCTTGTTGCTTGGTAGATTCACCACGTCCCATGTCCCATTCTTGAGCATAGATGCAATCTCCTCCTTCATTGCATTAACCCAAACTTCACTCATACAAGCTTCTTCATAACTTGTAGGGATTCTGTGCTGATCAATCTTAGACAAGAAAGCTTGATGTGTGCTTGGAAGATGAGCCACTGAACAATAGCCTTGAATTGGATGAGCAATAGCATGGTTGTTGTAGTAAACTCTAGTGTTCTTCCAATTTTCAGGGCCATGTCTTATTCTTTCACTTCTTCTTAAAGGTTGTGAAGCTGGTTCGTTTTCTGACTCAGTTTCCTCAGAATCTTCAACAACTGCATCTTCTAATGAAGCAGAGCTTGATTCATCCAACTCTTGTGATTCCCCCTCTCCAGTATCTCCATCAGACTTTGAAGTTGACCTTTCTTCCTCAACATGATCACTCCCTTCACTAGAATCTTCACTCTGGATGAGAGGTGTTCCTTGATTGGTTTCTCCATACTCAGTTGGTGTTGGTGTGTGTCTTGAACCAGCGAGTGTGTGTAAACCATCAAGGATGAATCTCAAGGTGGCTGCTCTGTCTCTAGATGAAGTAAGGTCTTCCAAGTTCTTCCAGTCCTTCTTATCAAAGTATCCATGTGCTTCATCAAATTTAACTTCCCTGGAGATATACACCTTCCTTGTGCTTGGATCATAGCACTTGTATCCCTTCTGAGTTGGAGAGTATCCTATAAACATACATCTGATGCTTCTTGGTTCCAGTTTGTTCCTTTGGGCCTCTGGAACAAAGACATAGCACACACAACCAAACACCTTCATATGTTCATAGTTTGGTTTAGTGCCATTCAGGATCTCATATGGTGAAGCTTCTCCAAGCTGTTTTGTTGGAAGCCTATTGATTAGATAAGCTGAAGTCATAACTGCATCTCCCCAATACTCCTTAGGAACTCCTCTATCAAACATTATGGTTCTTGCAACTTCCATAAGGTGTCTATTCTTGCGTTCAGACACTCCATTTTGTTGGGGAGTGTAAGCGCAAGAGGTTTGATGCACAATGCCATGCCTCTCCAATACCCTTCTGAATTCTTTGCTCATGTACTCTCCACCATTATCGCTTCTGAATACCTTGATCTTAGCTCCATACTGAGTAGATACATATTCTTGAAACTTTGTGAATGCTTCAAGAACAAGGCTCTTTGATGGCAAGAGAGTAACCCATGTAAACTTTGATTTCTCATCAATGAAGGAAACAAAATATTTGTATTGATCTCTGGAGGTACATGGGGCTGTCCATACATCAGAATGAACTAGATCAAAACACTCATCATACATAGTAGTTGACTCAGGAAAACTAACTCTACAATGTTTCCCCAGAATGCAAGATTCACATCCAAGATGATCTTGATCCAGTCTTGGTAAAGCAAGTTTAAGGACTTGGGAGTTTGGATGGCCAAGTCTAGCATGCCAAAAAACATCAGTACAACCAGACTTCATAGCTGAGTGGAACACTGCTGGTTTAATGCTATCCAAAAGATACAGACCATCTTTAGCACTTCCTTCCCCAATCTTCTCTCCTGACTTATTGTCCTGAAACCATACGTCATCAGCACTAAACACTGCCAAGCATTCAAGATCCTTTGTTGCCTTTTGGACAGATAACAGATTAGATGTGAATTCTGGCATGTATAAAGCCTCAGAGTTCTTACTAAACAGTTCTAGTTCTCCAACTCCTCTAACTGCTATGTCCTGACCATTAGCAATACTAACTTTCCCAAAGTGAGGTCTAATATTGCATAATAAACCTGAATCACTAATCATGTGGTGTGAAGCTCCTGAGTCTATAATAATTGGTTTATGAGTTTTAGAAGCTGAGAAGCTCTTACCAGACTCGGTTAACTTGGCAATGCTCTTTATAAGAGCATCTAAGTCTGACTTCCTCACAACATCATCTCTTCCTACTGGTGTATTGTTCCTCACTGGATAGTTCATCTCCTTTCTTGGTCGCAATTCAGGTCTAAGCACCCAACACTTCTCCTTGGTATGTCCCATGCGCTTGCAATGGTCACACTTCAGATTGTAGTTTCTCCTTTCATTTGGTTGAAAAGCGTTTCCTCTACTCACATAGGCAGTCTCACTGGTTCCATGGAAGAGCCCTCTTGAACCCTCCTCCTTCTGGATCATCATACAAACTTCATTGAGACTAGGAAGCTTGTCAAACCTTAAGATATGATGAATCATTCCTTTGAATGATCCATTGAGAGCAAGCAGCAATCCAAACACTTGATCTTGCTCACGCCTCTCATTCAGCTCCTTCACATCAGTTGTTGGTGGTCTGAGCAGCTCTAGTTCTGCCCATAGACTCCTAAACTCTCCAAAGAAATCTTTGAACAACCGCTCCTCTTGTTGAAGGTTGTTCAGCGCTTTCTTCACTTCAAAGATTCTACTGAGGTTAGAAATGTTTCCATAAACACTCAATAGAGTGTCCCACAGCTCTTTAGGTGTCTCACAGTATGAGTAAGCAGCAAGTATAGCTGGTTCTAGTGAGCTCTGTAGAACCGCTAAAACAAGTTGATCATCTTGTGTCCATTTGGACTCATCTTTGCTGGTTTCTTCTCCAGCCTTCTCTTTACCCTTAGACGTCTCTTGAGGGCCTTCAATATGCTCCCACAAGCCTCGGCTCCTCAAGGCAGTTTTGGTGATTCTTGACCACAACAAGTAGTTGTCTCCTTTGAGTACAATTGGAATTATGATTTGCTTCTGATTTTCCATCTTAGAAAAAACAGAGTAACAACAGAGTAGAAAGTGTTTTGAGTATTTGATTTTTCGCAGCAAACTGGTCCTCAAGAGCTAACACTGCTCTGATACCATGAAGATTTTAGTTGAAAAGAGTAGAACTTGTTTGTGTGATCAAACAAGTTTTAGATGAAAGTGAGTATGCAATCTGTCTTAGTAAGCAAACTGGAAGAGAAGACTTCTTTCTGAATGATTTCTTTTTTCATTGATTATTACAAGCTCTGGTACATCTTAATTATATAGAGAAGACCTCTAAAACAACTTGCCAAAACCGTGGGCTAATAATGAAAACAAGAGGTGCTTCTGAGCAGAGAAATATCTAGCCACTTTTGTTGACTTTCTTGAGCTGCTTGCTTGCTTGTAAGCTATCTTCTTGTTGGGTCACGAAATGGGCTTCATTCTCTTTGTTTTTATCTTGGTTAGAGCCCAATGGATCACTGAAGCTTCTCTTCTTGGGCTCATTCTCCTTCTCAGCTGTACAGCCCAATATCAGTGAGGTGTTTACTTGCTCTCTTTCAACACCAATGATAATGATTTAACTTCAGGTTTATTCTAAACTGATTTCTGAGTCCAAAGAAAGCTTCTTACATCTTGATTCATTCTGGTTTGATTATAATCAAGAAGAAATCACCAAATCTCCAAACAGGATAGACTGGAATCACTTCGGTTAAAAGTGGGATAACTTCTTCATCATAACTCCAATGATATTGATTCAACTTCAGGATGATTCTCCACTGATTTATGAGTCCAAATAGAGCTTATTACATCTTGATTCATTCTTTTTTTGAATAGAATCAAGAAGTAATTGCCAAATCTCCAAAAAGGGGAAACTGGAGCCACTTCGGTTAAAAGTGAGATAACTTCTTCATCATAACTCCTATGATCTTGATTTAATTTAAGGGTGATTATCCACTGATTTATGAGTCCAAATAAAGCTTCATACATCTTGATTCATTCTTGTTTAATTAGAAACAAGAAGAAATTGCGAAATCTCCAAACAGGGTAAACTAGAGTCACTTCGGTTAAAAGTGGGATCACTTCTTCATCATAACTCCTATGATCTTGCTTCAACTTCAGGGTGGTTCTACACTGATTTATGAGTCCAAATCAAGCTTCTTACATCGTGATTCATTCTGGTTTTATTAGTATCAAGAAGAAATTGCCAAATCTCCAAACAGGACAAACTGGAATCATATCGGTTAAAAGTGGGATAACTTCTTCATCATAAGTCCAATGATATTGATTCAACATCAGGATGATTCTACACTGAATTATGAGTACAAATCAAGATTCTTACATCTTGATTCATTCTGGTTTGATTAGAATCAAGAAGAAATTGTCAAATCTCCAAACAAGGTAAACTAGAATCACTTCGGTTAAATGTCGGATAACTTCTTCATCATAAGTCCAATGATATTGATTTAACTTGACGGTTATTCTACACTTATTTCTGAGTCCAAAGAAAGCTACTTACATCTTGATTCATTCTGGTTTGATTAGAATCAAGAAGAAATCGCCAAATCTCCAAACAGGATAAACTGGAATCACTTCTGTTAAAAGTGGGATAACTTCTTCATCATAACTCCAATGATATTGATTCAACTTCAGGATAATTATCCACTGATTTATGAGTCCAAATAGAGCTTCTTACATCTTGATTCATTCTGGTTTGATTAGAATCAAGAAGAAATTGCTAAATCTCCAAACAGGGTAAACTTGAGTCACTTCGGTTAAAAGTGGGATAACTTCTTCATCATAACTCCTATGATCTTGATTTAAATTCAGGGTGATTCGAAACTTATTTATGAGTCCAAATCAAGCTTCTTACATCGTGATTCTTTGTGTTTTTGTTAGTATCAAGAAGAAATTGCCAACTCTCCAAACATGGCAAACTGAAATTACTTCGGTTAAAAGTGGGATAACTTCTTAACTCTAATGATATTGATTCAACTTCAGGATGATTCTACACTGATTTATTAGTCCAAATCAAGGTTTTTACATCTTGATTGATTCTGGTTTGATTAAAATCAAAAAGAAATTGTCAAATCTCCAAACAGGGTATACTGGAATCACTGCGGTAAAAAGTGGGATAACTTCTTCATCATAACACCTATGATCTTGATTCAACTTCAGGGTGATTATACACTAATTAATGATTCCAAATCAAGCTTCTTACATCATGATTCATTCTGGTTTTATTAGTATCAAGAATAAATTGCCAAATCTCCAAACAAGGCAAACTGGAATCACATCGGTTAAAAGTGGGATAACTTCTTCATCATAACTCCTATGATATTCATTCAACTTCAGGGTGATTATCCACTGATTTATGAGTCCAAATAAAGCTTCTTACATCTTGATTCATTCTGGTTTGATTAGAATAAAGAAGAAATTGTCAAATCTCCAAACAGGGTAAACTGGAGTCACTTCGGTAAAAAGTGGGATAACTTCTTCATCATAAATCCTATGATCTTGCTTCAACTTCAGGGTGTTTCTACACTGATTTATGAGTCCAAATCAAGCTTCTTACGTCTTGATTCATTCTGGTTTGATTAGAATCAAGAAGAAATTTCCAAATCTCCAAACAGGTATACTAGAATCACTTCGGTTAAAAGTGGGATAACTTCTTCATCAGAGCTCCAATGATATTGATTCAACTACACGGTGATTTTACACTGATTAATTAGTCCAAATAAAGCTTCTTACATCTTGATTCATTCTGGTTTGATTAATATCAAGAAGAAATTGCCAAATCTCCAAATAGGGCCAAATGGAGTCACTTCTGTTAAAAGTGGGATAACTTCTTCATCATAACTCCTATGATCTTGCTTCAACTTCAGGGTGGTTCTACACTGATTTATGAGTCTAAATCAATCTTTTTACGTCTTGATTCATTCTGTTTTCATTAGAATCAAGAAGAAATTGCCAAATCTCCAAACATGTATACTGGAATCACTTCGGATAAAAGTGGGATAACTTCTTCATCATAACTCATATGATCTTGATTCAACTTCAGGGTGATTCTACACTGATTAATGAGTCCAAATCAAGCTTCTTACATCGTGATTCATTCTTTTTTTATTATTATCATGATATTGATTCAACTTCAGGATGGATATCCACTGATTTATTATTCCAAATAAAGCTTATTACATCTTGATTCATTCTGGTTTGATTAGAATCAAGAAGAAATTGCCAAATCTCCAAACAGGTATACTAGAATCACTTCAGTTAAAAGTGGGATAACTACACTGATTAATTAGTCCAAATAAAGCTTCTTACATCGTGATTCATTCTGGTTTTATTAGCATCAAGAAAAAATTACCAAATCTCCAAACAGGGCAAACTGGAGTCACTTCGGTTAAAAGTGGGATAACTTCTTCATCATAACTCCTATGATCTTGCTTCAACTTCAGGGTGGTTCTACACTGATTTATGAATCCAAATCAAGATTCTTACATCGTGATTCATTCTAGTTTGATTAGTATCAAGAAGAAATTTTCAAATCTCCAAACAAGGTAAACTGGAATCACATCGGTTAAAAGTGGGATAACTTCTTCATCATAAGTCCAATAATATTGATTAAACTTCAGGATGATTCTACACTGATTTATGAGTCCAAATAAAGATTCTTACATCTTGATTGATTCTGGTTTGATTAGAATCAAGAAGAAATTGCCAAATCTCCAAACAGGGTAAACTGGAATCACTTCGGTTAAAAGTGGAATAACATCTTCCTCATAACTCCTATGATATTGATTCAACTTCAGGATGATTATCCACTGATTTATGAGTCCAAATAAATCTTCTTATATCTTGATTTATTCTGGTTTGATTAGAATCAAGAAGAAATTGTCAAATCTCTAAACAGGGTAAACTGGAATCACTTCGGTTAAAAGTGGAATAACATCTTCATCATAACTCCTATAATATTGATTCAACTTCAGGGTGATTATCCACTGATTTATGAGTCCAAATAAAGCTTCTTACATCTTGATTCATTCTGGTTTGATTAGAATCAAGAAGAAATTGCCAAATCTCCAAATAGGGTAAACTGGAGTCAATTCGGTTAAAAGTGGGATAACTTCTTCATCATAACTCCTATGATCTTGCTTCAACTTCAGGGTGGTTCTACACTGATTTATGAGTCCAAATCAAGCTTCTTACGTCTTGATTCATTTGGTCTGATTAGAATCAAGAAGAAATTGCTAAATCTCCAAACAGGTATACTGGAATCACTTCGGTTAAAAGTGGGATAACTTCTTCATCATAACTCATATGATCTTGATTCAACTTCAGGGTGATTCTACACTGATTAATGAGTCCAAATCAAGCTTCTTACATCGTGATTCATTCTGGTTTTATTATTATCAAGCAGAAATTGCCAACTATCCAAAAAGGACAAACTGGAATCACTTCGGTTAAAAGTGGGATACCTTCTTAATCATAACTCCAATGATATTGATTCAACTTCAGGATGATTATACACTGATTTATCAGTCAAAATCAAGTTTCTTACGTCTTGATTCATTCTTGTTTGATTAGAATCAAGAAGAAATTGTCAACTCTCCAAACAGGGCAAACTGGAATCACTTTGGTTAAAAGTGGGATAACTTCTTCATCATAACTCCAATGATATTGATTCAAATTCAGGGTGATTATCCACTGACTTATGTGTCCAAATAAAGCATCTTACATCTTGATCCATTCTGTTTTGATTAGAATCAAGTAGAAATTGCAAAATCTCCAAACGGGGTAAACTCGAGTCACTTGGTTAAAAGTGGGATAACTTCTTCATCATAACTCCAATGATATTGATTCAACTTCATGTTGATTCTACACTGATTTATGAGTCCAAATCAAGCTTCTTACGTCTTGATTCATTCTGGTTTGATTAGAATCAAAAAGAACTTGTAAAATCTCCAAACAGGGTAAACTGGAATCACTTCGGTTAAAGTCGGATAACTTCTTCATCATAAGTCCAATGATATTGATTTAACTTCACGGTTATTCTACACTGATTTCTGAGTCCAAAGAAAGCTTCTTACATCTTGATTCCTTCTGGTTTGATTAGAATCAAGAAGAAATCGCCAAATCTCCAAACAAGATAAACTGGATTCACTTCTGTTAAAAGTGGGATAACTTCTTCATCATAACTCCAATGATATTGATTCAACTTCAGGATGATTATCCACTGATTTATGAGTCCAAATAGAGCTTCTTACATCTTGATTCATTCTGGTTTGATTAGAATCAAGAAGAAATTGCTAAATCTCCAAACAGGGTAAACTGGAGTCACTTCGGTTAAAAGTGGGATAACTTCTTCATCATAACTCCTATGATCTTGATTCAAATTCAGGGTGATTCTAAACTGATTTATGAGTCCAAATCAAGATTCTTACATCGTGATTCATTCTGGTTTTATTTGTATCAAGAAGAAATTGCCAACTCTCCAAACATGGCAAACTGGAATTACTTCGGTTAAAAGTAGGATAACTTCTTAACTCTAATGATATTGATTCAACTTCAGGATGATTCTACACTTATTTATGAGTCCAAATCAAGGTTCTTACATCTTGATTGATTCTTGTTTGATTAGAATCAAGAAGAAATTGTCAAATCTCCAAACAGGGTATACTGGAATCACTTCGGTTAAAAGTGGGATAACTTCTTCATCATAACTCCTACGATCTTGATTCAACTTCAGGGTGATTCTACACTAATTAATGATTCCAAATCAAGCTTATTACATCGTGATTCATTCTGGTTTTATTAGTATCAAGAATAAATTGCCAAATCTCCAAACATGGCAAACTGGAATCACATCGGTTAAAAGTGGGATAACTTCTTCATCATAACTCCTATGATATTCATTCAACTTCAGGGTGATTATCCACTGATTTATGAGTCCAAGTGAAGCTCTTACATCTTGATTCATTCTGGTTTGATTAGAATCAAGAAGAAATTGCCAAATCTCCAAACAGGGTAAACTGGAGTCACATCGATTAAAAGAGGGATAACTTCTTCATCATAACTCCCATGATCTTGCTTCAACTTCAGGGTGTTTCTACACTGATTTATGAGTCCAAGTCAAGCTTCTTACGTCTTGATTCATTCTGGTTTGATTAGAATCAAGAAGAAATTGTCAAATCTCCAAACAAGTATACTAGAATCACTTCGGTTAAAAGTGGGATACCTTCTTCATCAGAGCTCCAATGATATTGATTCAACTCCAGGGTGATTCTACACTGATTAATTAGTCCAAATAAAGCTTCTTACGTCATGATTCATTCTGGTTTTATTAGTATCAAGAATAAATTGTTAAATCTCTAAACAGGGCAAACTGGAATCACATCGGTTAAAAGTGGGATAACTTCTTCATCATAACTCCTATGATATTCATTCAACTTCAGGGTGATTATCCACTGATTTATGAGTCCAAATAAAGCTTCTTACATCTTGATTCATTCTAGTTTGATTAGAATCAAGAAGAAATTGCCAAATCTCCAAACAGGGTAAACTGGAGTCACTTCGGTTAAAAGTGGGATAACTTCTTCATCATAACTCCTATGATCTTGCTTCAACTTCAGGGTGTTTCTAAACTGATTTATGAGTCCAAGTCAAGCTTCTTACGTCTTGATTCATTCTGGTTTGATTAGAATCAAGAAGAAATTGCCAAATCTCCAAACAGGTATACTAGAATCACTTCAGTTAAAAGTGGGATAACTTCTTCATCAGAGCTCCAATGATATTGATTCAACTCCAGGGTGATTCTACACTGATTAATAAGTCCAAATAAAGCTTCTTACATCATGATTCATTCTGGTTTTATTAGTATCAAGAAGAAATTGCCAAATCTCCAAACAGGGCAAACTGGAGTCACTTCGGTTAAAAGTGGGATAACTTCTTCATCATAACTCCTATGATCTTGCTTTAACTTCAGGGTGGTTCTACACTGATTTATGAGTCCAAATCAAGCTTCTTACATCGTGATTCATTCTGGTTTGATTAGTATCAAGAAAAAATTTTCAAATCTCCAAACAGGGTAAACTGGAATCACATCGGTTAAAAGTGGGATAACTTCTTCATCATAAGTCCAATGATATTGATTAAACTTCAGGATGATTCTACACTCATTTATGAGTCCAAATAAAGATTATTACATCTTGATTCATTCTGGTTTGATAAGAATCAAGAAAAAATTGCCAAATCTCTAAACAGGGTAAACTGGAATCACTTCGGTTAAAAGTGGAATAACATCTTCATCATAACTCCTATGATATTGATTCAACTTCAGGATGATTATCCACTGATTTATGAGTCCAAATAAAGCTTCTTAAATCTTGATTCATTCTGGTTTGATTAGAATCAAGAAGAGATTGTCAAATCTCCAAACAGGGTAAACTGGAATCACTTCGGTTAAAAGTCGGATAACTTCTTCATCATAAGTCCAATGATATTGATTTAACTTCACGGTTATTCTACACTAATTTCTGAGTCCAAAGAAAGCTTCTTACATCTTGATTAATTCTGGTTTGATTAGAATCAAGAAGAAATAGCCAAATCTCCAAAAAGGATAAACTGGATTCACTTCTGTTAAAAGTGGGATAACTTCTTCATCATAGCTCCAATGATATTGATTCAACTTCATGATGATTTATGAGTCCAAATAGAGCTTCTTACATCTTGATTCATTCTGGTTTGATTAGAATCAAGAAGAAATTGCTAAATCTCCAAACATGGTAAACTGGAGTCACTTCGGTTAAAAGTGGGATAACTTCTTCATCATAACTCCTATGATTTTGATTCAAATTCAGGGTGATTCTAAACTGATTTATGAGTCCAAATCAAGCTTCTTACATCGTCATTCATTCTGGTTTTATTAGTATCAAGAAGAAATTGCCAACTCTCCAAACATGGCAAACTAGAATTACTTCGGTTAAAAGTAGGATAACTTCTTAACTCTAATGATATTGATTCAACTTCAGGATGATTCTACACTGATTTATGAGTCCAAATCAAGGTTCTTACATCTTGATTGATTCTGGTTTGATTAGAATCAAGAAGAAATTGCCAAATCTCCAAACAGGGTATACTGGAATCACTTTGGTTAAAAGTGGGATAACTTCTTCATCATAACTCCTATGATCTTGATTAAACTTCAGGGTGATTCTACACCAATTAATGATTCCAAATCAAGCTTCTTACATCGTGATTCATTCTGGTTTTATTAGTATCAAGAATAAATTGCCAAATCTCCAAACAGGACAAACTGGAATCACATCGGTTAAAAGTGGGATAACTTCTTCATCATAACTCCTATGATATTCATTTAACTTCAGGGTGATTATCCACTGATTTATGAGTCCAAATAAAGCTTCTTAAATCTTGATTCATTCTGGTTTGATTAGAATCAAGAAGAAATTGCCAAATCTCCAAACAGGGTAAATTGGAGTCACTTCTGTTAAAAGTGGGATAACTTCTTCATCATAACTCCTATGATCTTGCTTCAACTTCAGGGTGTTTCTACACTGATTTATGAGTCCAAGTCAAGCTTCTTACATCTTGATTCATTATGGTTTGATTAGAATCAAGAAGAAATTGCCAAATCTCCAAACAGGTATACTAGAATCACTTCAGTTAAAAGTTGGATAACTTCTTCATCAGAGCTCCAATGATATTGATTCAACTCCAGGGTGATTCTACACTGATTAATTAGTCCAAATAAAGCTTCTTACATCGTGATTCATTCTGGTTTTATTAGTATCAAGAAGAAATTACCAAATCTCCAAACAGGGAAAACTGGAGTCACTTCGGTTAAAAGTAGGATAACTTCTTCATCATAACTCCTATGATCTTGCTTCAACTTCAGGGTGGTTCTACACTGATTTATGAGTCCAAATCAAGCTTCTTACATCGTGATTCATTCTGGTTTGATTAGTATCAAGAAGAAATTTTCAAATCTCCAAACAAGGTAAACTGGAATCACATCGGTTAAAAGTGGGATAACTTCTTCATCATAAGTCCAATAATATTGATTAAACTTCAGGATGATTCTACACTGATTTATGAGTCCAAATAAAGATTCTTACATCTTGATTGATTCTGGTTTGATTAGAATCAAGAAGAAATTGCCAAATCTCCAAACAGGGTAAACTGGAATCACTTTGGTTAAAAGTGGAATAACATCTTCATCATAACTCCTATAATATTGATTCAACTTCAGGATGATTATCCACTGATTTATGAGTCCAAATAAATCTTCTTACATCTTGATTCATTCTGGTTTGATTAGAATCAAGAAGAAATTGTCAAATCTCTAAACAGGGTAAACTGGAATCACTTCGGTTAAAAGTGGAATAACATCTTCATCATAACTCCTATAATATTGATTCAACTTCAGGGTGATTATCCACTGATTTATGAGTCCAAATAAAGCTTCTTACATCTTGATTCATTCTGGTTTGATTAGAATCAAGAAGAAATTGCCAAATCTCCAAACAGGGTAAACTGGAGTCAATTCGGTTAAAAGTGGGATAACTTCTTCATCATAACTCCTATGATCTTTCTTCAACTTCAGGGTGGTTCTAAACTGATTTATGAGTCCAAATCAAGCTTCTTACGTCTTGATTCATTTGGTCTGATTAGAATCAAGAAGAAATTGCTAAATCTCCAAACATGTATACTTGAATCACTTCGGTTAAAAGTGGGATAACTTCTTCATCATAACTCATATGATCTTGATTCAACTTCAGGGTGATTCTACACTGATTACTGAGTCCAAATCAAGCTTCTTACATCGTGATTCATTTTGGTTTTATTATTATCAAGCAGAAATTGCCAACTATCCAAAAAGGACAAACTGGAATCACTTCGGTTAAAAGTGGGATACCTTCTTAATCATAACTCCAATGATATTGATTCAACTTCAGGATGATTATACACTGATTTATCAGTCAAAATCAAGTTTCTTACGTCTTGATTCATTCTTGTTTGATTAGAATTAAGAAGAAATTGCCAAATCTCCAAACTGGGTAAACTGGAGTCACTTCGGTTAAAAGTGGGATAACTTCTTCATCATAACTCCTATGATCTTGATTCAAATTCAGGATGATTCTAAACTAATTAATGAGTCCAAATCAAGCTTCTAACATCGTGATTCATTCTGGTTTTGTTAGTATCAAGAAGAAATTGCCAACTCTCCAAACAGGGCAAACTGGAATCACTTCGGTTAAAAGTGGGATAACTTCTTCATCAAAACTCCAATGATATTGATTCAAATTCAGGATGATTCTACACTGATTTATGATTCCAAATCAAGATTCTTACATCGTGATTCATTCTGGTTTTATTTATATCAAGAAGAAATTGCCAAATCTCCAAACAGGGTAAACTGGAATCACTTCAGTTAAAAGTGGGATAACTTCTTCATCATAACTCCAATGATATTGATTCAACTCCAGGGTGATTCTACACTGATTAATGAGTCCAAATCAAGCTTCTTACATCATGATTCATTCTGGTTTTATTAGTATCAAGAAGAAATTGCCAAATCTCCAAACAAGGTTAACTGGGATCACTTCGGTTAAAAGTGGGATAACTTCTTCATCATAACTCCAATGATATTGATTCAACTTTAGGATGATTCTGCACTGATTTATGAGTCCAAATCAAGCTTCTTACATCTTGATTCATTCTGGTTTGATTATAATCAAGAAGAAATTGTCAAATCTCCAAACAGGGTAAACTGGAATCACTTCGGTTAAAAGTCGGATAACTTCTTCATCATAAGTCCAATGATATTGATTTATCCACGGTTATTCTACACTGATTTCTGAGTCCAAAGAAAGCTTCTTACATCTTGATTCATTCTGGTTTGATTAGAACCAAGAAGAAATAACCAAATCTCCAAAAAGGATAAACTGGATTCACTTCTGTTAAAAGTGGGATAACTTCTTCATCATAGCTCCAATGATATTGATTCAACTTCAGGATGATTATCCACTGATTTATGAGTCCAAATAGAGCTTCTTACATCTTGATTAATTCTGGTTTGATTAGAATCAAGAAGAAATTGCTAAATCTCCAAACATGGTAAACTGGAGTCACTTTGGTTAAAACTGGGATAACTTCTTCATCATAACTCCTATGATCTTGATTCAAATTCAGGGTGATTCTAAACTGGTTTATGAGTCCAAATCAAGCTTCTTACATCGTGATTCATTCTGGTTTTATAAGTATCAAGAAGAAATTGCCAACTCTCCAAACATGGCAAACTGGAATTACTTCAGTTAAAAGTGGGATAACTTCTTAACTCTAATGATATTGATTCAACTTCAGGATGATTCTACACTGATTTATGAGTCCAAATCAAGGTTCTTACATCTTGATTGATTCTGGTTTGATTAGAATCAAGAAGAAATTGCCAAATCTCCAAACAGGGTATACTGGAATCACTTTGGTTACAAGTGGGATAACTTCTTCATCATAACTCCTATGATCTTGATTCAACTTCAGGGTGATTCTACTCTAATTAATGATTCCAAATAAAGCTTCTTACATCGTGATTCATTCTGGTTTTATTAGTATCAAAAAGAAATTGCCAAATCTCCAAACAGGACAAACTGGAGTCACTTCGGTTAAAAGTAGAATAACTTCTTCATCATAACTCCTATGATCTTGATTCAAATTCAGGGTGATTCTAAACTGATTTATGAGTCCAAATCAAGATTCTTACATCGTGACTCATTCTGTTTTTATTAGTATCAAGCAGAAATTGCCAACTATCCAAACAGGACAAACTGGAATCACTTCGGTTAAAAGTGGGATACCTTCTTAATCATAACTCCAATGATATTGATTCAACTTCAGGATGATTATACACTGATTTATCAGTCAAAAATCAGGTTTCTTACGTCTTGATTCATTCTTGTTTGATTAGAATCAATAAGAAATTGTCAAATCTCCAAACAGGGTAAACTGGAGTCACTTCGGTTAAAAGTGGGATAACTTCTTCATCATAACTCCTATGATTTTGATTCAAATTCAGGGTGATTCTAAACTGATTTATGAGTCCAAATCAAGATTCTTACATCGTGACTCATTCTGTTTTTATTAGTATCAAGCAGAAATTGCCAACTATCCAAACAGGACAAACTGGAATCACTTCGGTTAAAAGTGGGATACCTTTTAATCATAACTCCAATGATATTGATTCAACTTCAGGATGATTATACACTGATTTATCAGTCAAAATCAAGTTTCTTACGCCTTGATTCATTCTTGTTTGATTAGAATCAATAAGAAATTGTCAAATCTCTAAACAGGGTAAACTGGAGTCACTTCGGTTAAAAGTGGGATAACTTCTTCATCATAACTCCTATGATATTCATTCAACTTCAGGGTGATTATCCACTGATTAATTAGTCCAAATAAAGCTTCTTACATCGTGATTCATTCTGGTTTTATTAGTATCAAAAAGAAATTGCCAAATCTCCAAACAGTGCAAACTGGAGTCACTTCGGTTAAAAGTGGGATAACTTCTTCATCATAACTCCTATGATCTTGCTTCAACTTAAGGGTGGTTCTACACTAATTTATGAGTCCAAATAAAGCTTCTTACATCGTGCTTCATTCTGGTTTGCTTAGTATTAAGAAGAAATTTTCAAATCTCCAAACAGGGTAAACTGGAATCACATCGGTTAAAAGTGGGATAACTTCTTCATCATAAGTCCAATGATATTGATTAAACTTCAGGATGATTCTACACTAATTTATGAGTCCAAATAAAGATTCTTACATCTTGATTCATTCTGGTTTGATTAGAATCAAGAAGAAATTGCCAAATCTCCAAACAGGATAAACTGGAATCACTTCGGTTAAAAGTGGAATAACATCTTCATCATAACTCCTATGATATTGATTCAACTTCAGGATGATTATCCACTGATTTATGAGTCCAAATAAAGCTTCTTACATCTTGATTCATTCTGGTTTGATTAGAATCAAGAAGAAATTGCCAAATCTCCAAACAGGGTAAACTGGAATCACTTCGGTTAAAAGTGGAATAAAATCTTCATCATAACTCCTATGGTATTGATTCAACTTCAGGGTGATTATCCACTGATTTATGAGTCCAAATAAAGCTCCTTACATCTTGATTCATTCTGGTTTGATTAGAATCAAGAAGAAATTGCCAAATCTCCAAACAGGGTAAACTGGAGTCAATTCGGTTAAAAGTGGGATAACTTCTTCATCATAACTCCTATGATCTTGCTTCAACTTCAGGGTGGTTCTACACTGATTTATGAGTCCAAATCAAGCTTCTTACGTCTTGATTCATTTGGTTTGATTAGATTCAAGAAGAAATTGCCAAATCTCCAAACAGGTATACTGGAATCACTTCGGTTAAAAGTGGGATAACTTCTTCATCATAACTCATATGATCTTGATTCAACTTCAGGGTGATTCTACACTGATTAATGAGTCCAAATCAAGATTCTTACATCGTGACTCATTCTGTTTTTATTAGTATCAAGCAGAAATTGCCAACTATCCAAAAAGGACAAACTGGAATCACTTTGGTTAAAAGTGGGATACCTTCTTAATTATAACTCCAATGATATTGATTCAACTTCAGTATGATTATACACTGATTTATCAGTCAAAATCAAGTTTCTTACGTCTTGATTCATTCTTGTTTGATTAGAATCAATAAGAAATTGTCAAATCTCCAAACAGGGTAAACTGGAGTCACTTCGGTTAAAAGTGGGATAACTTCTTCATCATAACTCCTATGATCTTGATTCAAATTCAGGGTGATTCTAAACTGATTAATGAGTCCAAATCAAGCTTCTAACATCGTGACTCATTCTGGTTTTGTTAGTATCAAGAAGAAATTGCCAACTCTCCAAACATGGCAAACTGGAATCACTTCGGTTAAAAGTGGGATAACTTCTTCATCATAACTTCAATGATATTGATTCAAATTCAGGATGATTCTACACTGATTTATAAGTCCAAATCAAGATTCTTACATCGTTATTCATTCTGGTTTTATTTGTATCAAGAAGAAACTGTCAAATCTCCAAACAAGGTAAACTGGAATCACTTCAGTTAAAAGTGGGATAACTTCTTCATCATAACTCCAATGATATTGATTCAACTCCAGGGTGATTCTACCCTGATTAATGATTCCAAATCAAGCTTCTTACATCCTGATTCATTCTGGTTTTATTTGTATCAAGAAGAAATTTCCAAATCTCCAAATAGGGCAAACTGGAATCACTTCGGTTAAAAGTGAGATAACTTCTTCATCATAACTCCAATGATACTGATTCAACTTCAGGATGATTCTACACTGATTTATGAGTCCAAATCAAGCTTCTTACAAATTGATTCATTCTGGTTTGATTAGAATCAAGAAGAAATTGTCAAATCTCCAAATAGGGCAAACTGGAATCACTTCGGTTAAAAGTGGGATAACTTCTTCATCATAACTCCAATGATATTGATTCAACTTCAGGATGATTCTGCACTGATTTATGAGTCCAAATCAAGCTTCTTACAACTTGATTCATTCTGGTTTGATTAGAATCAAGAAAAAATTGTCAAATCTCCAAAGAGGGTAAACTGGAATCACTTCGGTTAAAAGTCGGATAACTTCTTCATCATAAGTCCAATGATATTGATTTAACTTTACGGTTATTCTACACTGATTTCTGAGTCCAAAGAAAGCTTCTAACATCTTGATTCATTCTGGTTTGATTAGAATCAAGAAGAAATAGCCAAATCTCCAAAAAGGATAAACTGGATTGACTTCTGTTAAAAGTGGGATAACTTCTTCATCATAGTGATGCGTCCCTAGGATGCTCTTTGGTTGATGGGAATGGGTAATCCTTGCAAGAACGAATCTAAAGACTCAAGTCCTTCAAGGCGTGTGGATCGGATGGTGACACAAGAGGGATGAATGAACTCTTGATACTCCTAGATGAATGGTTTGGATATTAACACACCAAACTAGCACCCTTAACTCTGGATATGACACACCAGACTCGGCACACTTCTTTTAGAGAGAAGAGAGAGCCGCAAAAGATGAATGACTTCAATAGAAAAGGTTGCGTGAGTACATATAGGGCATAAGGGACCCTTTAAATAGAAACCAGAGACATGCCTCTAGGGTTTCGACAATGATTCAAAAAAGGAAAGAAATAGAAACTATAGTCTAAAGTTAAAATGACATAACAATGTCAACTTCTATTAGTCTTGGACCGAGTGTAGCACTTAGGTGATTTGTAGACATGTTGTGGCCTCGTTAAAAACCTTCCTTCTAGAAAACCTCGTGGGACAAACCAAAAGCAAGGAAAAGAGCACGCACTCCATGTCTGCCTAGACACTACCTCAGTTTGGTTTAGAGATGGCTTGAATGGTGATCAAGACATCTCGGATCAAACCTTGTCCAAGACCTTCTTTGTGTGGATGTGAAGTGAGTAATCCAACAACATTCTCCTTAAGCTTCTTGACTCTGAAACGAGTCATGGGACCTTCATGAATGGTTAGAGCATCCTCATCAAATGGGTTGATGCATTGTGCTTCATGTTGCTCATCTAACTCTCCCCATTGTCTTCCTTAGTGATCCGGTCCATGATCACATCATCCCCTCCCTCTTGAAAAGGATTTGTCCTCAAATCAGGTCCATCTACAACAAAAGGAGCCAAGTCAGTGACATTGAAGCTATTTGATACATCGTACTTACCTTGGAGATCAAGCTTGTAGGCATTGTCATTGATCTTGTGGATGATCTCAAAGGGTCCATCAACCCTTGGCATCAGTTTGGACTTCCTCTCGTTGGGGAACCTATCCTTCCTTAGGTGCAACCAAACTTGGTCACCAACTTCAAAGGTCCTCACACGTCTCCCCTTGTTTGCTTGCTTCTCATACAGCTTGGTCTTCTGCTCAATGTTTAGTCTAGCCTTCTCATGAATCTGTTGAACCAACTCGGCTTTCTTCTTGCCATCTAGACTTGTCCTTTCACACTCAGGTAAAGGCATTAGATCCAAAGGAGAGGTGGGATTGAACCCATAAACAATTTCAAATGGAGAATACTTAGAAGCAGAATGCATAGCATGATTGTATGCAAATTCACAATGTGGCAAGTATTCTTCCCATGTTCTTAAGTTCTTTCTAATGAATGCACGCAGGAGTGTTCCTAATGTCCTATTAACTACCTCAGTTTGCCCATCAGTTTGTGGATGACATGTAGTAGAGAACAAAAGCTTAGTGCCTAACTTAGACCAAAGTGTCTTCCAAAAGTAACTAAGAAACTTAGTGTCCCTATCAGAAACTATGGTTCTAGGCATGCCATGCAAACGTACAACCTCCTTAAAGAACAAGTTAGCTACATGTAATGCATCATCAGTCTTATGACATGCTATGAAATGTGCCATCTTAGAGAACCTATCAACAACAACAAAGATAGAATCCTTTCCAGTCCTAGTTCTAGGCAAACCAACAATGAAATCCATAGAAATGTCATTCCAGGGATGGTGTGGAATAGGTAAAGGAGTATACAAACCCTGGTTTTGAACTTGGGACTTGGCATGCTTGCAAGTAGCACACCTTCCACATATCCTCTCCACATCTCTCTTCATATGCGGCCAATAGAAGTGATCCTGTAAAACTTTTAAGGTCTTGGCAATCCCAAAGTGTCCCATTAGACTGCCCCCATGGGATTCCCTGACAAAAAGGTCTCTCAAAGAGCAATTAGGCACACACAATCTATTGTCAAAGAATAAGTATCCTTCCTTTCTAAAGTAATGCCCTGAGGCAAACTTTGCACATGAAGCATAAGCTTCCTTGAAATCATGATCAGTATCATACATATCTTTTATCTGCTCAAATCCAAGTAACTTAGCATCTAGAGTGGTCAAGAGAACATACCTCCGAGATAGTGCATCAGCAACTACATTCTCCTTACCTTGTTTATACTTGATCACGTATGGGAAGTGATGCGTCCCTAGGATGCTCTTTGGTTGATGGGAATGGATAACCCTTGCAAGAACGAATCAAAAGACTCAAGTCCTTCAAGGCGTGTGGATCGGATGGTGACACAAGAGGGATGGATGATCTCTTG